>BQNB010135296.1:0-14232 GCA_026074375.1 Tanacetum coccineum | reverse complement strand
AAAAAAACCCTATAGCCAAAAAAGAAATCTTTAAACATAAGCCCCACACATAAGCTCATATAAGAAAAAAAAACCAAACTATTAAACATGAGGCCGAAAAAATAAAACCGCGCAAAATAAAAAAAATAAAAATAATAATGTCTCGCGTAGAATAAAATGACGTAGTTTTGTTTCACACGCTACAGTGCTCGGCCCTTTTGGCTCCCAATTTGGGCCAACCCATTTGGTTTTTTTTTTTAGGCAATGTAAAAAAACCGCTCGGCACAAAATAGAAAAAAAAATTACAAAAATATTGACTTATTAAGATAAAAAAATACCCGCGACATGAGACCCAACACATAAGCCCATATAAAAAAAACAAACTATTAAACATGAGACCGAAAAAATAAACCCACACAGAATACAATAAAAAAACGTCATGTTTCCATAAAATTATATTAAAAAAAAAACCCGTATAGCCAAAAAAAAGAAACCTTTAAACATGAGCCCCACACATAAGCCCATATAAGAAAAAAAACAAACTATTAAACATGAGGACGAAAAAATAAAACCACACAAAATAAAAAAAATAAAAAATAATAATGTCTCGCACCTACGCGAAAAAAATTAACGACCCGCAGCAACGCGCGGGTAATCATGCTTGATATATACTATGTTTAGGTTAAAACTACGTCGTTTTGACGTAGTTGCTACAGTAACCGGCCCATCGGGCTCCCACTTTGGGCCGGCCCATTTGACTTTTTCTTTTTCGTTTTGACATACTTGCTACAGTAACCGGCACATCGGGCTCTCACTTTGGGCCAGCCCATTTGACTTTTTTTTTAACTAGGCAACTTTAAAAAAAATCCATGGTACAAAATAGAAAACAAAATTACAGAAGTACTTATTTATTTAGATCAAAAAATATCCGCGACATGGACCAAACACATAAGCTCATATAAAAAAAACTATTAAACATAAGACCGAAAAAATAAATCCGCACAAACTAATATAAAAAAATTGCTCGGCACAAAATAGGAAAAAATATTACAAAAGTACTGATTTATTCAGATAAAAAAATACCCACGACATGACGCCTAACACATAAGCCCATATAAAAAAACAAACTATTAAACATGAGACCGGAAAAATAAACCCGCACAAAATAAAATAAAAATAAAAAATTTAACGCCTCGCATCAACGCGCGAGCAATCATGTTTAACACATATTTACCCAAATATCATAAAATTATATTAAAAAAAATAACCCAAATAGCAAAAAAAAAACCTTTAAACATACAAATAGGCTCATATAAAAAAAATTAACGTCCCGCAGCATCGCGCGGTTAATTACGCTTGTTTCTTCTATGATGGGGAAGACGACTGCTATAGTCGTGTGGTTATTATGGACCCAAGAAAAATATTTTATTTTAGTAGTACATTATTTGAATGTGAAGTTTTAGTTTATTCCCTTTAACATTTAATACTTGTCGAAGTTAAACCCAACCTTAAATATGTTATTCAAAATCTTTAGTTAAAGATAAAAAACTAACACTCGTGGCTAAAAAGAGCTAAAAAAAATAATATACTACATTTTTCTAAAGTACCATTTACAATCTTACTTGTTATTTTTAGGGTTGTCGCTTAACGATTTATCGTTTGCACGATACTTTTTTAACATGAAAAGTGAGTTTTTTAATTTTGTTTTAATAATGAATGATCGTGATTGCTCTATTTGATCTTTGATTTTCTGTAATTTTTGTAGAACTCACCCCATTGTCACTATATATATTCGAATATCTGTACTTGTAGTAAGAGTGAGTATAATAAGGAGACCTTTATACCGAATTTATTATCGGCACATCAGCGTCACATCAAGTTTTACTCTCTATAACCAACTTCGTCACAACTTTTAGTGTAATAAAACAAGCAACGTCAGCACCAAAATATATCTCACATAAACACACACAAACAAAAAACGCAAAAACACAAAAACACATACTCACGACTCGGTCTTGGCCAAGACTGAGTCTTGCATATAGAGGACTCGGTCATAGGTGTCCAAGACTCGATGTTGACTCCCTTATAACGCCTAGTCTAATGTAGTTTGGCTAAATTTTCAAACATTATTGCATAATAATTCGGTCGGTCTATAATACTTGATTAAAAATACGAACTGACATTTCAAAAATTGATAATTAGCCATAATAAGTTAAAAGGAAAAAGTGACCAAAACAACGACTCCCTCCGACTCATAATTATTGTTCAGTGATAAAAAATACACAGTTTAAGAAAAACATCATTATTACAGCTTTTTTTTTTACTTTTTGCACAATGACAGTTTTATTATTAACCAATTAATTTATAACTTCTTTAAAGTTTGTAATTATTACCGCAAGTAAAAGTGATATGGTAAACTTTAATATAACTTTCTTATATATTAATACAAATAATTTCTAAAAACGTTATTTATATTTTTCGACCTCTCAACGTTTTGATAATAACAAAATGTAAAAACGTTTACGATAAAAATAAACGTTTACAAATTATTAATCGTAAAATTCCATTTCTAAGATTAGTGATCACTTAAGGTATGTACAAACAAATCATTAAGCATGATTAGTGATCAAGAAAATATTTCTTTCTTAACAATTACATTTTCACAAAAGTATTTCTACAAAATAAATATACAAAAATACTTTTTAATAAAAGAAAATGTTTTATTTAAATAATAAAATTTGAATATGGTTTTCCTCTCAAAATGGAAGCTTCTATACCAGATACAACCTTCCACACAAAAAGACAAAAACAGGAGCATAGTCTAGTGGCGGACCCCTTATAGGCTTGGTGGCCCCCAGATATATCTGGGACCGTCAGGACCGCCGCCAGCTAGCCGTTGGAAATCCTGTCTATAAATATTGCACTATTTCTGGCAGAAAAACATACCTCTTTGCACGAATTTTTCCAGTCTTCTTTCTCTCTCTAAAACCTTTTTTCTCTCACTAAATCTCTTGATCACTAACATTATTTGATCTTGTTTCAAGTGATCCAATCTCTTCTTCTCATCTCTCCTCTCCTCTCTATCAAGTGCAAGAGAAGAACATTCGTATTCGCCAAGAAATGAATTGTTATTTAGTGATCTCTTTTTTATTCTTTTAAGTATCAAATCTCTATTGTAATTATCTTGTGAAATTGTGTGATTCGGATTGTGTGTAAATCCGATAGTGTAGATCTTGTAATTGTGTAGTGCTTGTGAAGTGGTAGATTGGTTCTAGTTAAGATTAGGACTCGACATTTAGCTTAGTGTTAGAAAATAACGTAAGCGACTGTTAAACCGGTAGTTTCTCTCGCATAAAGGAAGCTTGTTGACATAGTGAATATACTCGAGTCAGGAGACACGGGAGTGGAGTAGAGAAAGAGGGATCTCGTATGCCGAACCACTATAATCTTGGCGTCTTGGTTTGATTGACCCCTTTTCTAAACTCTTTATTGTTGTTCATTATTATTTAGTATTAGCAATAGATATTTTACAGTGTTGATATCATATTTGTTGATTGTTTAAAACATACAACTCGAATCAGTAGATTTTTGAAAGCAAACTTTTAAACTTTTAAAACGTAAAGCAACCATGTAAACTAATCAATTCAACCCTCCCCTTTTAGTTTCTACATATTGGTATCAGAGATACAAGGTCACTCAAGATTTATAAAAATATATTGTATTTAAAAAAGCTTGAATCAATCTATGGATTCCGACAAATAACTTATCTAGAATGGCAAACCATGCATAAGAACCACCATTTTTTGAAAGTGATAGTTTTATTTATTGAAAAAACATATTCGAGACATATGTTAAATCAAAAGATCTTGATCTTTGGCATGTGTATATGCTAACGGTATGATTTCAACATAATTCAACAAAATTCACAGAAAACCAAATAGATGAGGATTTCCCCTTTTGAAAAACAAGTTAGATCTTAAAAAGAAGCTTGCGAAAAAATAACGAAGCCAAAAAAGGTTATATAACAATGCATTGCCAAAAAAAGAATATGAAAGAATTTTCATGTGGGTAATACGCAAAAAAATTTAAAAAACTTAGTTAATCACCATCAAGGTAATAACCAAGACAAGATAACAAGATCCGACCTTTTGGTAAAAACAATATTAACAATTCGTCATTTCTGAAGACGAATCTATATATAGTGCTTTTGCTAAGATTTATTACTATCATTACTAGTCCTAAAAGCTCTTGATAATGTTATTCTATTCAAGAATTATGTTTAGGAAGTTTCTTAGGGATCTACAACCAAAATGAGAGCAGAGGTCACACGATTGAAGAGTTCGAAAGACTTAACAACACTGTCCACTGAAGAACTCCATCAGAAATCACCAAAGTTCACTAGATGATCATCAAGAACGATTTTAAATAGTCCAATAGGTAAGGGAGAAAGAAAATCTCTTTTCTTTAAAAGTCTACGAAAGAATCTAGTGATGGGAGTGTTCGCCTCCGGAAGGAAAGATGAAAGAATACGCCATGGTCGGTTAGAGACTAAGAAGTTCTTTAAAGAGAAGAGGTAGATTCGGAGACATAAACCTAGGAACGACAAAAAGACGTCTAAAGAAGCCGAGATGACAATAACGGTAAAAGTGATAGAAAATGTTTTAGATGCGGCGATCCAAATCATCTTATTAGAGAATGTCCAAAACCACCGAAAGACAAGAACCACAGAGCATTCGTCAGAGGTTCTTGGAGTAATAGCGGTAAAGAAGATGATGAAAAAGTCAAAGACGAGACGTGTCTCGTAGCTCAATCATCAAATGAGGTATGTTTCGAATCCTTTTATTTTAGTGATGAAAACTCATCAATAAATGATTTAGTTTTAGATAATGAATTTGATAAACTGTGCAAAATGAGTTTAAAGATAATTATTAGGATTTAAACCTATCACACTTAGTACTGCCAAGGGAAGAGTTTATACTGCCAAGCTTAATTAGTACTGCTAGTACAAAGTGTTAGTATTGTCAGTTTATTAGTACTGTTAGTTATAATAGTTAGTACTGCTAAAGTGATATGCATGAGATATATTAAGAATAGATATGCATTGATCACTTGACGTGTTTTGTAAGCCCATTAGGGTTTCCTTGGTGTATAAAAGGAACCCTAAGGCATAGATCTAGATATCAGTTTTCATATTAGTTTTTCATAGTTTGCATAGCAATCATAGTTAGTATTCATAGTTTCAAGGTTATTCTGTAACTTTGATTGTGTTCAATATATTGAAAGTTTAGTAAAGATCTCATTTTACTGTTTCATTGTTCTTCTTAGTATTACAAACTAGATTCCGCATAGTTTGTGATATTCTCAATCTTAGTTTCTACTATAGTTGTCTTGGATCTATCCAATACAACTAAGCTTTAACAAGCTAAGTAAGATCTGTTTAAAAGGGATCAACAAATGGTATCAGAGCTTGTTGAGAAACTTTGAATAAGAAGAACTCTAATTCTACTCAAGATCTGTTAGTCAAAGAAAAGATGGAGTCACAATCAGAAACTACCCAAACGGTGTCTGCACTAAAACTTCCAGTACTCAAAACTAGGGAGTATGATCTATGGAGCATGAGGATGGAACAATACCTTACTTTCACTGATCATGCCCTTTGGGAGGTAATAGTAAATGGTGATTCAGTTTCACCAATTGCATCAGCTAGTGCTAGTGCTGAAGGTCATATTCCTCCTAAAACTGCTCAACTAAAGCTAGCAAGGAAAAACGAACTAAAAGCAAAAAACACTCTTATGCTAGCCATTCTTGATGGGCACCTACTGAAGTTTCATGACTGCAAGGATGCAAAGTCCCTATGGGAACCTATCAAGAATAGGTTTGGAGGCAACAAGGAATCAAAGAAGATACAAAAGACCATTCTCAAGCAGAATTATGAAAACTTTACTGCATCAAGTCATGAAGGTTTGGATAAAACCTATGATAGGTTTCAAAAACTCATCAGTCAACTTGAAATCCATGGTGAAGTTATCTCTCAGGAGGATGCAAGTCTAAAGTTGTTGAGAAGCTTACCATCAGCTTGGAACAATATTGCTTTAATCATGAGAAACAAATCTGATCTAGACACATTGAGCATTGATGATTTATATAATAATCTGAAGGTGTATGAATATGAGGTCAAAGGCAAATCAAGTTCAAGCTCAAATTCTCAAAATGTGGCTTTTGTTTCCTCAGATAAATCTAGCAGTACTAATGAAACAGTTAATAATGCTCATAGTGTTTCTACTGCTAGTTCTAAGGATCAAGCTTCTACTGTATCATATGTTGATGATGTGATGTTTTCTTTCTTTTCCAACCAATCCAATGCCCCGCTTGGACTATGAAGATTTGGAACAGATTGATGCTGATGATATTAAAGAAATGGATCTCAAATGGCAAGTAGCAATGCTGACCATGAGAGTTAAGAGGTTCATAAAGAAGACGAGAAGGAAGATGGATTTAAATGACAAAGAGACTGTTGGATTTGACAGAACAAAGGTTGAATGCTACAACTGCCATATGAGAGGTCATTTTGCTAAAGAATGCAGGGCACCAAGGAATCAGGGGAATGGAAATAGAGATGCTCCAAGAAGGAATGCACCAGTAGATACATGTACTGCAAATGCCTTGGTTGTTTAAGATGGGATAGATGGTTATGATTGGAGAGAAGGCATCACAAACTTTGCTCTAATGGCTTATACATCCCAAGGTTCATCAAGTTTATCAAGTTCAGACTCTGAGGTACATACTTGCTCTAAAGATTGCTTAAAATCATATGAAACTCTTCAAAAACAGTATGATCGACATCGTGAAGCTCTTAATAAATCTAATCTAGAAATAATAGGTTATCAAATAGGATTAGAATCATTAGAAGCTAGAATAGTTGTTCATGAAAAGAATAAAGTTGTTTATGAAGAAGATATTGCATTTTTAAAGTATGATGTTCAAGTGAAAGATATTTCTATCAAAGATCTTAAAAATCAGTTAGAAGAAGCTTTAAAAAAGAAAGATGATTTGAAACTTAAACTAGAAAAATTTGAAGAATCATCAAAGAATATAACTAAACTGATAAATAGTCAAATAACTGCTAAAGACAAGATTGGTCTTGGTTTTGATGAACAAGTGAATGAGAGTGAAGTGCTTGATAATGTGTTTGGCAGTCATAAAAGTGATGGGGATGATAATCCAGTAAATGATAGGTTTAAAAAGGTTGAGGGATATCATGCAGTTCCCCCTCCTTACACTGGGAACTACATGCCCTCAAGACCTGACTTATCCTTTGTTGGGTTAGATGATTCTGTCTATAAGACTAAAGTGAGTGAAACTATTACTACTGCATCTAAAACTAGTAAGGATAGTTTGGAAAAACCTAAAACTGTTAGGCCTAGTGCTCCTATCATTGAAGAATGGGACACTGATAGTGATAATGATAGTGTGTTTAGACCTAAATCTGATCAGACAAAACCAAAGTTTACAAAAATCAATTTTGTCAAATCTGGTAAGAATGTGAAATCTATTAATAAGGAAAACACACATAGGCAAGTAGAGTATCCCAGGAAAAGTCAAAGTCCTAGGGATAATAGAAGAAACTGGAATGGGATGATGACTCAGAAACTAGGGAATGGTTTTGAGTTTATAAAGAAAGCTTGTTTTGTATGTGGAAGTTTCAACCATTTAATCAAAGACTGTGATTTTCATGACAATAAAATGGTAGAAAAACCAGTGTTGAATAATAAGAGAAGGGTTACTGGTCAAAGGGAAGTTAGACCAGTATGGAACAATGCTCAGAGGGTGAACCACCAAAATAAACTTACTCACCCACATCCTAAAAGGAATTTTGTTCCAACAGTAGTTGCAACAAAGTCAGGACAAGTGCCAGTTAATGCTGCTAAGCAAAGCTCTCCAAGAGCAGCAACATCAATTAGTACTGCCATGTCTGTTAATACTGTTGCCCCTAAATTAAAAGTGAATGGTGCATTACCCACAACATATTCTTATTTTAAAGCACATTCACCAGTAAGAAGGGCTTTTAACCAAAAATCAGCAGCTAAAACCAATAATTTTAATGAAAAAGTTAATACTGCTAGGGTTAACAATGTAACTACTGCTGGGTCAAAAGCAGTAGTTAGTGCTGCTGAGGGAAATGGGGAAAATGCTATTAAGTCCTTAGCATGCTGGATTTGGAGACCAACAGGAAATGTTATTGACCATAACTCCAAAGACAGTAGATCATACATGCTTAAAATATTTGACTATGTTGATCTACAAGGCAGACTCATGTCAGTAATGGCTTGGGTCCCCAAGAAAAACTAATTCTCTTATTTTGAGTGCAAGGTAATCCACAATATACTTTATAGGATCAAGGGATTTTTGACAGTGGATGCTCTAGGCATATGACTGGAAACAAGTCCTTTCTTATAGATTATCAAGAAATTAATGGTGGATTTGTTGCATTTGGAGGAAGTCCTAAAGGAGGTAAAATTAGGACTGGTAAATTAGACTTTGAAGATGTATACTTTGTAAAGGAACTTAAGTTTAACCTTTTCTCTGTCTCACAAATGTGTGACAAGAAAAACACTATTCTTTTCACTGAGACTGAATGTCTTGTTCTATCTCCTAACTTTAAGTTACTTGATGAAAGTCAAGTCTTGCTTAAAGTTCCCAGACAGAACAACATGTATAGTTTTGATCTAAAGAATGTTTTTTCTTTAGGAAGTTTGACTTGTTTATTTGCAAATGCTACAATAGACGAGTCTAATTTATGGCATAGGAGGCTTGGTCATATAAACTTTAAAACTACAAAACTTATGAGGGGAAACTTGTAAGGGATTTCCTTAAAGCTTTTTGAAAATGACCAACTTGTGTTGCTTGTCTGAAGGGAAAGCAACACAAGGCCTCTTGTAAGACCTAACTTGTGAGCTCTATCAACCAACCCTTACAAATGTTGCATATGTTATTTGGCCACATTTGTAAAGAGTGTCAATCACAAGACATATTGCCTTGTTGTCAATGATGACTTTAGTAGCTTTAGTTGGGTCGTTTTTCTGTTTGCCACTAGGATGGAGACTAGTGGGATCCTTAAAACTTTTATAACTGGCACTGAAAACCAAATAAATCATAAGGTTAAAATCATCAGATGTGAAAATGGAACTGAATTTAAAAATAATGACATGAATCAGTTATGTGGGATGAAAGGGATTAAGAGGGAATTCAGTGTTGCCAGAACTCCACAACAAAATGGAGTTGCTAAAAGATAGAACGGGACACTAATAGAGGCAGCCAGGACTATGCTAGCAAATTCACTCTTACCTACTACATTTTGGGTTGAAGCAGATAATACTGCTTGCTATGTTCAGAATAGGGTTTTAGGGACCAAGCCTCACAACAAGACACCTTATGAACTATTACGTGGTAGACCATCTAGTATAAGTTTTATGAGACCTTTTGAGTGTCCTGTGACCATTCTTAATACCTTAGATCCCCTAGGAAAATTTGATGGGAAGGCTGATGAGGGGTTCTTGGTTAGATACTCTATAAATAGCAAGGCTTTTAGGGTATTTAACACTAGAATTAGGAAACTAAAGGAGAACCTGCACATAACCTTTCTTGAAAACAAACCCAATGTTGCAGGGAGTGGAACAGATTGGCTCTTTGATATTGATTTACTAACAAACTCTATGAATTATGAGCCAGTTACTATAGGGAATCAAACTAATAGGAATGCAGGTATCAAGGATATAGTTGATGCAGTACCGACTCAACAATATATTCTACTACCATTACTTTATGATATTCCATAGAGCTCAGAGGATGCAATTGCTGATGATGCTGGTAAAAAGACTAATGAAAAACTAGCAAATTAGGGTGAAAGAAATGGTCAAGAGAAGGAAGGAGGAGCTTCAAATAAAGAAGGTGACCAGAATGTGCAAGATTTTAGAGCTGAATTGGATAATTTGCTTGTTCAACAGAAGGAAGGTTATGCTACCAGTACTAACAGAGTTTCTACTATTAGTCCATCTGTTAGTGCTGCTGGGCAAAGTTTTGATAATGTTGATGATCTTCCAACTGATCCTCTTATGCCTGATTTGGAGGATACTGCTGATCTTCTAAATACTGGTATCTTTAGTGGTGACCTTAACAACTTGGAAAAAACCATGAATGTCAGTCCTATTCCCACAACGATAATACACAAGGATCATCCTAAAGACCAGATCATTGGAGACATAAATTCAGCTACTCAAACAAGAAGGATGACCAAGATTTCTGAAGCACATGCTTTGGTCAGTTACATTAACAAGCAGAGAAGAACCAACCACAAAGATTATCAAAACTGCTTATTTTCCTGTTTTCTCTCTCAAAAAGAACCCAAGAAGGTGATTCAAGCTTTGGATGATCCAAGCTAGGATAGAGGCAATGCAAGATGAGTTGCTACAATTTAGATTGCAGAAGGTTTGGAGATTGGTTGATTTACCCAAAGGCAAGCATGCCATTGGAACAAAAGGGTCTATAGAAACAAGAAAGATGAGAGAGGGATAGTAGTTAGAAACAAGGCAAGACTGGTTACACAAGGTTACACCTAAGAAGAAGGAATTGATTATGATGAGGTTTTTGCTCCTGTTGCTAGGATAGAAGCAATCAGGTTATTTTTGGCCTATGCATCATTTATGGGGTTTATTATGTACCAGATGGATGTGAAGAGTGCCTTTTTATATGGTACTATTGAAGAGGAGGTGTATGTGTGCCAACCTCTGGTTTTGAAGATCCACAGTCCTAACAAAGGTTTATAGAGTTGAAAAGCTTTATATGGTCTACATCAAGCTCCTAGAGCCTGGTATGAGACCTTGTCTACCTACTTATTGGAAAATAGATTTAGAAGAGGCACTACAGATAAGACTCTATTCATTAAGAAGGACAAAGGTGATATCCTGTTAGTACAGGTATATGTTGATGACATCATCTTTAGGTCAACTAAGAAGTCTATGTATAGAGTTTGAAAGTTTGATGCACAAGAAGTTCTAGATGAGTTCTATGGGGGAGCTTACTTTCTTCTTAGGGTTGCAAGTCATGTAGAGAGATGATGGAATCTTCATCAGCCAAGACAAGTATGTGGCTGATATATTAAAGAAGTTTGATTTTGTCACAGTGAAGACAGCAAGCACTCCAATAGAGACTAACAAGGCATTGATCAAATATGAAGAAGCTGAGGATATGGATGTTCATTTATACATATCAATGATTGGATCATTGATGTACTTGACAGCTTCTAGGCCTGATATAATGTTTGCTGTTTGTGCTTGTGCTAGGTTCCTAGTTACACCTAAAGTCTCACATCTTCATGCTGTGAAGAGGATCTTTAGATACTTGAAAGGTCAACCCAAATTAGGCCTTTGGTATCCTAGGGATTCACCATTTGACTTGGAAGCTTTTTCAGATAGTGATTATGCTGGAGCTAGTCTTGACAGGAAATCCACAACAGGAGGTTGTCAATTTCTTGGTAAAAGACTGATTTCATGGCAATGTAAAAAGAAAACTATAATTGCCAACTCTACCACTAAAGCAGAATATGTTGCTGCTACAGATTGCTGTGGGCAGGTGTTATGGATCCAAAATCAAATGCTTGATTATGGGTTCAATTTCATGAACACCAAGATTTACATTGATAATGAAAGCACCATTTGTATTGTGAAAAATCCAGTGTTTCATTCTAAAACCAAGCACATAAAAATAAGGCACCATTTCATCAAAGACTCTTATGAGAAGAAGTTGGTTCAGGTGATTTCACACAGATCAAAATGTTGCAGATCTTCTCACAAAGGCATTTGATGTAAGAAGATTTCAATATCTGATTGCAAGTATTGGAATGCTTAACCCCTAAAGTATTGATTGAGGGGAGGTTAATTGTATTAATATGCAGCAGATTATGCACAACTAATGCTTTAAATGGTATTGAACAGCAGCTAATGATGAAATTCAAGTTAGTATTGTTGGTCTACCTTACTACTGGTAAGTATACTTTCTACTGCTGTTATAATTAATACTATGAGAATTAAGAGAAAAAGTAAGCTTAAAAGAAATGAAAGAAAGCAAAAACAGATAGAGAGAAAAAGTGAACTTAAAAGAATAGAGATATGTGTGAACTAAAAACAGATAGAGTGATTCAGTGAGCAAAAGAATTGAGAGATCCAGTGAGCTTAAAAACAGAAAGAGAGCTTGTGAGAATCAACATTGATGATGGAAATACTTTTTGAAATGCCTTTGAGGTTAAAACTGGTACCTTAAAAGTTAATTCTGCTAGGCATTTCTTAATACTGCTGGGAATTATTTAGTACTGTTAGTCTAAACTTAGTACTGTTGGGCTTTACTTAGTACTGTTAGGCTAAACTTGGTACTGCTAGGCTACCGTTAGTACTGTTGGGGGCATAATAGATTTTTGGCAATTAAATATAGCCGTTGAGATATTCCTGCAAAATATTTCGCTTATAGGGATCTATAATTTAGTTAATTCTTGATATTTCTTTCACTTATAAGCTTTCTTCAAGCTAAAGAATCCATTTTATTCAGTAGGTCTAGTCAAAACCCTTAAGTGCTTTTCATAAAATATCAATTAACTTTGCCAAACTCTCTTACTCTTATTAACGAACATAAACCCATAACCCTTATCATAACTCAATCACTAATGGCGAATTTGTAATTCTATGAAAAACACAACATTGTTGCTTATCTAAAGAAACTAACTGGGAGTGAAGGATTCTAAGAGATAGTAGATTTTCTCAATGGAAGTCATATAAGGTTTGCTCTTATTAAGAATCCTACTATCTATGTTCCTCTTATCAAAAAGTTTTGGCAGACTGATTGATGGTTTTCACACTATAAATATATATATATAATATATAATAAAATATAAAATATATAAAAGTCAAAAAATCAACAAGAGCAATGATACCGAGAAATAGTGTGGAAAAGTCAAATTAAACAATAACAAACTAAAACGTTTAAGAAAAACCTAGAAATTATGAAATTAAACTAGAAAACGAGAGCACGAATCCCGAACAAAGGGGGAAAAACCTAAAATCTTTAAAAATAACCCTACGAAGAAATTTTCACTTCTAAACTACTCTAGGGAACAAATAACGAAGAATGAAAAAGACTAGACCAAAAACGGAGTTCGTTTGACCCAAAAACGAGTCAAGACAAAAAACCGCACCCGGACCGTTCTTTAAAAAAATGAAAAGTTGTAAAAATGATCCTACGAAAATTTTTAAATTTTTTCTACAAACTATATGACAAAAGAAAATTTTCTAAAAAAGAAAAATATTTTTTTGATAATTTTTGTATTTTTTATGAATTATTTAAACTTTTAACGAAATTAAATTATAAAAAATATTAAATTACTACGAAAAAATCTGAAAAATTTACTAAAAATACTTTACACTATGATTATTCTACGAAAAATAAGAAACACAAAGTTGGCTTAATAAATAAGCCCGAAATAAGCTTATACAGCTTTTTAGCTTATAACCCCAAAAACACCTTAAATACCTAAGCCCTTGGGACTCTAACAGAAAAGTCCCAAGGGCGCAGCGGTATAAGTGTGTGTTATAAAGGAGGGACTGTATCGAGAGGTCTCGGGTTCGAGTCTTGCTCACCCGGACCTCTTGTCTTTCCCTCTTTTTTTTTCGAAAACTTAAAAAAGCAAAGTTGTTAAGCTCGTGGGGCTTAACAACTTTGTCAACTACACCTTTTTGTGATAAGCACTCAATAAGCTTAAAAATAAGCTAAAAAGTGACAGAATAGCTTAAAGTTGTTTAAAAGCTAGAATAAGCTAAGTCATTTGGCCTTGTGGTCGAAATAGGCTAGGCTAAGGACTAAATAAGCTAAAAGGAGTCTAAACCTAACCTAGATAAGCTAAAAAGGCTTAAAGCTTAAAGTAAAATAAGCTGGAACAAAAAAGGCTTAATGACAGAATCTAACACGAGCTTAATGGCTAAAAGAGCTTAAGTCATTTGGACAAATAAGCTAGGAAAAAGGCAAAAGCTTAACAACTTAACTCACAAGTGCTTAACTAAATAAGCACTTGTGGTGTTTTTTTAAAAGTCACAGTTAACACAAGGGTTTTGAAATCTTTTGAAAACAGAATGTAAAGATGGTTTAAATGAAAAGATTAAAAACTTTAAAAAGATAATTGAGACTTAGAACATGAGTAAAACAAACTTATCT
>BQNB010135295.1:4000-18180 GCA_026074375.1 Tanacetum coccineum | reverse complement strand
TTCAACATCAACTGCTACAAGTGCTCATCCAAAAAATTCAAGATCAACTGCTACAAGTCCTCATCCAAAGAATCCTACATCTGGTACTCGTCCAAAGAATCCAACATCAGGTCCAAGTCGTCAATGTTATTCATATCTGGTACTAGCTAGTTTAAGAAAGACTAACAAAAGCAAGAAATACAACTTATGCAAGAAAACATATTACTCAAATCATGCAGTAACAAGGATGCACATTTTTTTTATTTGAAAGTGCGTATAGAAAGATAAAATAGAATGGCGTATAATTAATGGCAAATTGAAAGTATCTCCGTGTCATTCTCAAATATTTCCATTTCTACTTTTTCCAAATTAACTATTGCTTCAATAGCATCACCATCCGGAGTATCCATCAACATAAAACCATTAAAGTTTGGTGATCTAACGGGAAAAGATGCACCCGTAGGCTTTCCCCATCCGAAACCCATTTTGTCGTAAGGAAAACCACATAAACTCGAACACCAATATGATCTTTTTATAACATCCTCCAAGCTTCCGTCAAATAATCTGGAGTGAAATATTCTCATGTTATCAGCAGCTTGTTGCACACTTTGGATTTCTTTAAGTTGCAACTTCTCTTTCTTTATCCCGGAAACCAACATGCTTAAAGAAACATCACTTGCATCCATGGTTGGTACCAACATATATGACACAAAATTCCCCATTGTAGTTTGAGGGAGGTTTTGCACTAAACTCTTTCGGATATCCATGGGCATAAATAAATAAGATGGCTTGAAGGAGCCAGAGTTTTTAGTGGCTGCTGCCACCGCGCTTTTGTAAAGTAGAGAAGTTAATACTTCAACCTTGTTGGATTGTTTATCGGTTGTGTAGACCCAGCTGCCGCCACGGAAATGACCTTGTTTTTTAGTTCACAAAAATTTGCGTTTGGGAATAAAAATGTCTCTGTGACATGATTTGTGTTGCCTTTATCAATAACATGTGATTCTGGAAGAGTAGAAGTGGCAGCGGGGTGACAAAGGATATGAGGGTTAAAGGGCGTAAATCTATTGTTGCATCTTCAAATCAAATGAAAAATATATTTCGGGAACAACAGATCACGTATTGATAAAATTGAATCAACCTGTTGCGTTAAACAATTGCCGAATACAAGCCCAACAACTAATACAAAATTCCAATCCAGACAATTAATTAGTTAATTTCGTGTAGTAATCAACAAGTATTTTGAGACCGCGCTTTGCTGCGGTACGTTTTGTATACGACACTTAACATTGAGGTAAAAGAAATTATGAATACAATAACAGGATCTAAATGAAACAAACAAATTTTGTTTATAGTCTATATAAATGGAATAGTCCATCAAAAACTTTATCCACTATAGTTGCACCAAGGAGTATTATCTACAGGAAACTTGAACAGGATGTTACAAAAGAAAACTGGTTTACTAAGTTCGGGATCATCACTCTTGGATGATGTAAACTGCTACGAATCATAATCTCACGATATAATGTCCGTTGTATCCAACCTTGATATGTACTTATCTAGTATTTTAAGGTAACCCCTTAGTGTATTGCATCCCGAATATTGCGTTATGGTTAAATTTAAACGAAAATACAGTCAGATTCTATACTAAAGCCATAACGACTAAAGTTCAGTAACACTGTAAATGAACTAAAGAAACATATATTAAGTAATGAGTCTTTAAGGAGTGAAAGGAAGAAGAACCTGTATCTTCACTACTTTCTTGCAAACTATAAGGTAATCCATGCAACCTTTCCAATCTCGATACTTCTATAGGATAGCTAAGGCTGCATTGTGACGACGTGCATTTCCAAAATTCAACTTTCATATTGATGAAAGTTCACTTGAAAGAATACTAGCTAGACTCATCTGGAGCAAGAAATACAACAATTTTTTTTGTTTCCTCTTCTTAAAAGAATGTGTCCGGAAAGCATTTTGTATGCGCGAAGCAGTTTGAGTTGCATTCCTCACAGCGGCTATAGCGCCATGAGCAACCGTTTATTACTTCCTGCATTCAAGATAACAAAAAATGATTGAATAAAAAAATTATTAATCTGATAACTTTATTATAACAATTAAAAAAACTTTTCTGTAAGAAATGAACATTATACGTTCAGTGATTTCGGTCGCTTCAGCAAACTGTCCAGTTAGTTTACATATTGCAACAGTGACAAATGAGGCGCAGAAGTCCAAATGAGGCTATTCTAATCTCGATACTTCTACTGGACCTCCATGAATTCTCGTGCCCATGTTACACATTTTTCTGGGCAACTCCCTGGACCGAAACATCTGCAAGGTTTACCAAGCATACCAATTAGTAAAGATTTGTAGTGGGATGACTTAAGTATGAATAAGAGGACTGTAATTAGCAAAATGGGAAGAGATTAAGGCATATGCTTCTAGATAGCATGGCTTGTAAAGAAAACGACTAATAATGTAATGGATAAAGATGAGTCAAATTTAAAGTCACCTTTGATTTTGCAAAATTATTACTAATATCAAAATGTCGATGTCAAAGATCCCATACATAAAACATGATTTGTGGCCTATCCTTATTACAAATATTTGTAATAGAACATATCATAATTGATTTATCCCTAATAATAAGTCCCTCGAAATCTAAACTGTAACGATAAGAGTGAAACCAATTCTCAAAATTTCATATTACTCACCATTCTTGCCTCCTCACTCCTAATAAATGAGTTAAACACCTCTAGAATGACTGAGCTTATTTGCTTAATATCGGTTATACGTGTGAGAAAATAAGCCAACTAAGCTTTTAAAAATCTTATTATGATGCTTCATAAACTAAGGTATAAGTTGTTTAGGACAAAGTGTTGCATGTCTTCAAAAAACATATTCTTTTGTGTTATATTATTTTCAATAAGAAAGATGGATATGTACCTCATTCCGTTTCTTTACACTGATCGATGGATATTCCTGTGCGTGTTTCTTGATGGTTTTTCTTAGGGAAGTCTCTTTCTCTTTAAGAGTTTTAGGGCGGACATCGTATACATGTTGTATATATTCGCAAGTGGAGGTTATCTTCACACTCTCTAGTATGGATTGCTTGTGCTTGCTGAGAGCATAATGAGATAAATAAGTTAAATGAATGCAAGTAAAATTTATCTAAAAGACGCCCATGTTTGAATTTTGAATCATATAAACATTAGAGTTCATGAAATTAAAAAACAAAAGAATGTGTGCAAAATTGTTTCTTATTAACTTAATGTTTTTGCTTTTTGAGAATTTAGAGCTACTGCTCATTATTTGATCAAAATAACTTCAATCATAAGAAGCATGTTCATAAAGAAGCACATCCGTAAAGAAGTAGTTCAAAAAGAAGCACACCCATAAACATGTTGCATAAAGAAGCACAACCACACAAATCAAATAATTACACATAATCATGACGATTGTCCATTAACACGAACTTTAGTTTTGATTTGTGAACTTGTATCAGAAAATGTCCCTCTCAAGACACAACCTTATTGGTCATCAATTACGCATTTCAGTTCATAGTTTCTTATACACATAGCTTTATATCTAAACTTACCTCATAAAAACCAACACAAGATATATTTCGGTTTTACTAAAAAAGGAAACAACCCAAGTTGTTCGTTTTAAGAGTATGAAGAGTACAATATTTTAGCGAGCACCCTTCTAGATGTAACCTATAAAAGCCTTATGTACATAAACGATTAAACACTCAGAATCATACATGAATCCCTCAATGCGCATGGTGCCTAAATAATGAATTAAACAACATTTATAGTGCACAGGTGAGGTAACAAAAATGAGCGATTGAATCCATAATACAAAGTAACCCAACATGAAGACATCTATGACTATACAAAATGAATAACCAATAATATTAAGTTTCCAAATGATCTTGAACCCTCAATTACAAAACACCTAAAAGAATACATCTAGTTTCTCCATACGTAGAAAGTTGCGTTTTACAAATGCGGCAACTAACTAAATGTTAACCTCGTAGATGATTAAATCATGTTATTACTAATTTATCAGGCTAAACTCTGCATATTTCATTTCTTAAGGACCACTACTTACAAAAAAACACCATGATATTAGAGAGTTAACATTATTTGTAGCAAGAACTCGCCAAAGAAACAGAATATTTGGTGATAATTACCTATTTTCCAGCTTATACCAATTGTAGCGCGAACACAGCCTCAGCTTATACCTTGTATAATCTCCACAAACCCAATCCTTTCCAAATAGTTCTTCCCAAAAAACATGGTAGCGCATTTAACTTACTACACTTCTTCAATACCACTTAGCCCCAACTACACTTTCTCCTTATTCACCTCAACATCTTCATAAACATTAACCCTATCTCTATATCAACCTCTTATCACTTTTTCGAATCACAAAGAAACCTCTTTTCACAAGGTTCTTCAATTAGTTAGCCAAATCGGAACTCATCCTCTATTTCTGAAACACAAGAGTAGTACAAAATATAAAATAGGGTAATAGCTACAAGAATTTTTACTGTGCTTAGTAATTTAAGCAATTTATCCTTTTTATTTCTCTTCGAGATATAGGCATATGCTGTTCATGAATATTGGAATTCAGACTCACAAAAGGGTTCTTTGATTCAACGGATATTTAAACATAAATCAATAATAATCATTTATAAGACTTAAAGCCACACCTTGCAAAAACAAAATCCTCACAACTTGTATAACTTAACTTGCTTTGAACTCTAAAGTGTAGAATCTTAATATACACTACTATGCTCCGGCAATAGCGGCAACAAATTTCGGCGGTGAAGACAACATATCTGGCGACGGCAACAACAGACGTATAAAATATTTTAGCTGATAATATATGTGTTGTATATATAACATATATTGCGACTAGAGACAAACAATGAATATGTTAATAAAAACATGAAAACGTAAAGAGCATAAAACAATACCGTAAACCTTTTGATTGCTTTGACTCAAAGAACACAAATTAGGAAAATGTTAAGGCCTGTGATGCTCACAGTTTCCTTAAGATAAATTCGTCCTCTCTACGGTGCTTGAGAATCGTGAACGTTTATCTCCCAAGATACAACAATAACGTATAACTCCGTTAGCACAAACGGGTTATCAAGACGAACAAATTCGTGACTTCCCTCTATTACAAACAGATAGACACAAGGAATCAAGATGAGTGTTAAACACGTGAAGAAGAGTGTATTATGATTTTTTGGTGTCTCAAATATGAGAGGAGACCTCTTAATATATATGGGAAATGAGATGAAGGATAACGGTCGATGTAGTTAACACTATTAATTCTACTAATGGCTCATGATTACAAAGTTAATTCGGCCGTTTTTATTTGACCAAACATTAACCTTTCCTTAATTCCCATTAGTATCTTTTATGACCAAATTGACCAAATTATCCAACAATCCCCCACATGAATGAAATTGATAAAGGGAAACAAATTTTAACGACTCAATGTTGTAATAGAGTTTTGTAGTTGATATATTTATAGTATAGGTAGGTGTTACCTTTAAACCTTCCCTTATGAAATATACTTAGCCTCCTAGCAGCCAATACATCTTGATGTCTTTGAACTGTATGCTATTTGTGTATACGACAATATATGTTCACACAAATATCTTCTTAACACATTTTGGTTCTCATAGTTATGTTTTTTATGGTCATGAACATTAGCATGGTTCTGCAAGAACTTTTAGGAATTGCGCCCCCACAAATCCCTTCAAAGCGACCCCACTTCTTTATCACATAGGTGATTCTCCATTAATCATTAAAAGCCATATGCTTAACCTAATATTATCACTATCATAGGAATGGACTAGGAAGTTTACTAACTCCCTTAAATGGATATGGAGTTTATTACTCCCCCATAGTGACCTCTGTTTATACAAGTAGGTTGTCCTATTGAACCCAAATTTTGGGATCTCCAGTCAGCTGGGTTAGGTTTTCTTTCATATAAACCTTTCTAGGGCTTTAGTTCCATTCCTCTACACCTTACTAACTTACTCTCTTCTTAAGCCTTATATAAGAGTAGAGATGGCGTCGTGGGTAATGGACATGGGTACTTCAAACCCGACACCCGCACCAACGATATTTCTTTTACTCGTCACCCACCCGCCACCCGTCTGTGGGTATAATTTTTTACCCATGCCCATGCCCGCGGGTAAACCCGTGGGTTTGTGAAACGTAACATTCACACATATGTTTACGAATGTTTTGAAAATCAAATTTGATAGGAAGATGTATAAGTTACTATATATTGATAAATATTCGTACATCTAGTCAACTATCCGGTTATTATATATTAATAATAGCATTTATACATAAAAAAATATAAAATTCTACTTTTGTGACTCATAATTTATTGACTAAGACTAGTGGTTACTTGTGTATTATTATAGTAAAACCAAGTATAAACGAACTTGACTCGACTATTGAGATATTTAGTATATATACATTTGATACTTTCATGATTCATATTCTTATCATAGCTTTGGATCTCAAAAATAACGTACGTGACTATTACATATATCTACTAATAACTTGACAAATATTTAAGTAATATAATAAATGTCATTTAATAAAAAAACGTCATCACATATATTTTAAAAGGTATAACCGCATGTATTTTTAAATGGGTGTGACGGGTTTACCCACGATGGGTATACATTACCCGTCACCCACCCACCACCTACTGCTGGGTTCATTTTTTCACCCACGATCCACCCGTGGGTAAAAAATGATGGTTTTACCCACCTATCACGATGTGGTTACCCACGGGTTACGGGTTTTTTCTTTCCCGTTGCCATCCTTATATAAGAGAATTGACGAGGTGTAATTTTATACACTTTTTCGTGGTCATTTAACCCCCAAAATCATGCAAAATTTCTAAATATTAAACTTAATCGTTTCTTTTTAACGTTTTAGCATTTAGGAAGCACTTGGAGGAAAAACATGTGACTTGGGCTTGTTCGAGAAGAAATTGGACAAAAACACAACTTTTCAAGCTGGCGACTTCCATCTTGACGCCTTCACCAGAAGTGCCCAGAAAGTTGATTTTTGGATAAAAAGTGTGACTTCTTAGTGGATGGAGACAAGATCACGTCAGAATTTACTCTTGACGCCGTCAGGATTAAGTAGCGACGGCGTCACCACGTTTTATGACGGTGTCACAAAAGCCGACTCAAAGAAACCCTTGGAAGATTGATGGGCTGACAGCGTCACGAAACCCTAGCGACGCCGTTAGGACCCAATTCCTATATATACAAACCTTTATTTTTTATATTTTCGTGTGGAAACTTGGGAGAACCTTTGTAGCAACTACTATAGTCGATTTTTAGGGTTTTCTAAAACTTGGGAGAACCTTTGTAGCAGAGCTACTGATCGATGGATATTCCTGTGCGTGTTTCTTGATGGTTTTTCTTAGGGAAGTCTCTTTCTCTTTAAGAGTTTTAGGGCGGACGTCGTATACACGTTGTATATATTCGCAAGTGGAGGTTTATCTTCACACTCTCTAGTTTGGATTGCTTGTGCTTGCTGAGAGCATAATGAGATAAATAAGTTAAATGAATGCAAGTAAAATTTATCTAAAAGACGCCCATGTTTGACTTTTGAATCATATAAACATTAGAGTTCATGAAATTAAAAAACAAAAGAATGTGTGCAAAATTGTTTCTTATTAACTTAATGTTTTTGGTTTTTGAGAATTTAGAGCTACTGCTCATTATTTGATCAAAATAACTTCAATCATAAGAAGCATGTTCATAAAGAAGCACATCCGTAAAGAAGTAGTTCAAAAAGAAGCACAACCATAAACATGTTGCATAAAGAAGCACAACCACACAAATCAAATAATTACACATAATCATGACGATTGTCCATTAACACGAACTTTAGTTTTGATTTGTGAACTTGTATCAGAAAATGTCCCTCTCAAGACACAACCTTATTTTCTCAATTACGCATTTCAGTTCATAGTTTATACATACTTTAGTTTCTAACCTTACCATAAAACCAAACACAAGGATATATTTCGGTTTGTCTAAAAAAGGAAAACCAAGTTGTCGGTTTAAGGGTTGAGGTACAATTTTGCACGCCTCTAGATGAACCTATAAAGCTTATGTACATAAAGCTTATAACTCAAATCATCATGAATCCCTCAATGCTCGATGGCCAAATAATGAGAGAAAACAACATTTCAATGTTGAGTGAGGTAACAAAAAATGGCGATTGATGCCATTAATAGCAAAGTAACAACATGAAATACATCTATGACTATACAAATGAAAACCAAATAATATGAAGTTTCAAAGGATTGAACCGTCAATTACAAAACACAAAAAGAATACATCTAGTTGTCTCCATACGTAGAAGCTGGTTTCACAAATGGCACTAACTAAATGTTAACCTCTTAGGATGGATAAATCATGTATACTATTTTCCAAGGCTAAAGCGTGGGCATATTTCATTTCTTAGAGGACCACTACTTATAAAAACACCATGATATTAGAGAGTAAATTTGAGTAGCAAGAACTCGCCACAAAAGAGTATTTTGCGATTATTACCTATTCAGCTTATACCATAGTTTACGAAACATGCTCAGCTTATACCTTGTATAATCTACCACAAACCCAATCCTTCCAAGATATTCATCAAAAACATGGTAGGCATTAACTTCACTTACACTTTCAATACCATTAGCCACAACTACACTTCCTTATTCACCTTCAACATCTTCATAAACATAAACCCTATCTTTATATCAACCCTCTTTATCATCTTTTTTAGAATCACAAAGAAAAACCCTTTTTCACATAGGTTCTTCATTGTTAGCCAAAATCTGAACTCATCCTCTTTTCTGAAACAAAAGAGTAGTACAAAATATAAATAGGGTAATAGGCTAAAGAATTTTACTGTGCGACAGTAATTTAAGCAATTTATCCTTTTTATTCTTGTCGAGAGTGGCATATGCTGTTGCTATGGAATATTGGACTTCATACTCGACAAAAGGGTTCCTTGATTCACTGATATTTAAACATAAATCAATGATAATCAATTATAAGACTTAAAGCCACACCTTGCAAAAACAAAATCCTCACAACTTGTATAACTTAACTTGCTTTGAACTCTGAAGTGTAGAATCTTAATATACACTACTATGCTCCGGCAACGGCGGCAACAAATTTCGGCGGTGAAGACAACATATCTGGCGACGGCAACAGACGTATAAAATATTTTAGCCGATAATATATGTGTTGTATATATAACATGTATTGCTACTAGAGACAAAAAATGAATATGTTAATCAAAACATGAAAACGTAAAGTGCATAAAACAATACCGTAAACCTTTTGATTGCTTTGACTCAAAGAACACAAATTAGGAAAATGTTAAGGCATGTGATGCTCACAGTTTCCTTAAGACAAATTCGTCCTCTCCACGGTGCTTGAGAATCGTGAACGTTTATCTCCCATGATACAACAATAACGGATAACTCCGTTAGCACAAACGGGTTATCAAGACGAACAAATCCGTGACTTCCCTCTATTACGAACAAATACATACAAGGAATCAAGATGAGTGTTAAACACGCGAAGAAGAGTGTATTATGATTTTTTGGTGTCTCAAATATGAGAGGAGACCTCTTAATATATATGGGAAATGAGATGAAGGATAACGGTCGATGTAGTTAACACTATTAATTCTACTAATGGCTCATGATTACAAAGTTAATTCGGCCATTTTTATTTGACCAAACATTAACCTTTCCTTAATTCCCATTAGTATCTTTTATGACCAAATTGACCAAATTATCCAATAATCCCCCACATGAATGAAATTGATAAAGGGAAACAAATTTTAACGACTCAATGTTGTAATAGAGTTTTGTAGTTGATATATGCATAAGAGTTTTGTAGATTATATATTTATGTATAGGTAGGATGTAACTCTAAACCTCTTTTAAAATAACTTACCATCCTATCAAGCCCAATACATCTTGAAGATGTTTGAACGTATGCTATGCCTATTTTGTGGTTATAACGACAATATATGTTCACAAAAATATCTTCTTAACACATTTTGGTTCTCAAAGTTATGTTTTAATGGTCATGAACATTAACATGGTTCTACAAGAACATTTAGGAATTGCGCCCCCACAAATCCATTCAAAGCGACCCCACTTCTTTATCACATAGGTGATTCTCCATTAATCATTAAAAGCCATATGCTTAACCTCATAATATCATTATCATAGGAATGGACTAGGAAGTTTACTAATTCACTTAAATGGATAGGGAGTTTATTACTCCCCTATAGTGACCTCTGTTTATACAAGTAGGTTGTCCTATTGAACCCAAATTTTGGGATGCCCAGTCAGCTGGGTTAGGTTTTCTTTCATATAAACCTTTCTAGGGCTTTAGTTCCATTCCTCTACACCTTACTAACTTACTATCTTCTTACGCCTTATATAAGAGTAGAGATGGCGTCATGGGTAATGGACATGGGTACTTCAAACCCGACACCCGCACCAACGATATTTCTTTTACTCGTTACCCACCCGCTTCCCGTCTGTGGGTATAATTTTTTACCCATGCCCATGCCCGCGGGTAAACCCGTGGGTTTGTGAAACATAACATTCACACATATGTTTACGAATGTTTTGAAAATCAATTTTGATAGGAATATGTATAATAAGTTACTATATATTGATAAATATTCGTACATCTAGTTAACTATCCGGTTATTATATATTAATAATAGCATTTATACATAAAAAATATAAAATTCTACTTTTGTGACTCATAATTTATTGACTAAGACTAGTGGTTACTTGCGTATTATAATCGTAAGACCAAGTATAAACGAACTTGACTAGACTATTGAGATATTTACTATATATACATTTGATACTTTCATGATTCATATTCTTATCATAGCTTTGGATCTCAAAAATAACGTACGTGACTATTACATATATCTACTAATAACTTGACAAATATTTAAGTAATATAATAAATGTCATTTAATAAAAAAACGTCTTCACAGATATTTTAAAAGGTATAACCGCGTGTATTTTTAAATGGGTGTGACGGGTTTACCCACGATGGGTATACATTACCCGTCACCCACCCACCACCTGCTGTTGGGTTCATTTTTTCACCCACGACCCACCCGTGGGTAAAAAATGATGGTTTTACCCACCTATCACGATGTGGTTACCCACGGGTTATGGGTTTTTTCTTTCCCGTTGCCATCCCTATATAAGAGAATTGACGAGGTGTAATTTTATACACTTTTTCGTGGTCATTTAACCCCCAAAATCATGCAAAATTTTTAAATATTAAACTTAATCGTTTCTTTTTAATGTTTTAGCATTTGGGAAGCACTTGGAGGAAAAGCACGTGACTTGGGCTCGATTCGAGAAGAAATTAGACAAAAACACAACTTTTCAAGCTGGCGACTTCCATCCTGACGCCTTCACCAGAAGTGCCCAGAAAGTTGATTTTTGGATAAAAAGTGTGACTTCTTAGTGGATGGAGACGAGATGACGTCAGAATTTACTCTTGACGCCGTCAGGATTAAGTAGCGACGGCGTCACCACGTTTTATGACGGTGTCACAAAAGCCGACTCAAAGAAACCCTTGGAAGATTGACGGGCTGACAGCGTCACGAAACCCTAGCGACGCCGTTAGGACCCAATTCCTATATATACAAACCTTTATTTTTCATATTTTCGTGTGGAAACTTGGGAGAACCTTTGTAGCAGCTACTATAGTCGATTTTTAGGGTTTTCTAACACTTTTGTACTCATTGTTACTCCATGTTCAATTGAAGTAAAGCTCTTTTACCCTTTTAATCATCCAATATGTCTATGTGTTGTTTGATTCATTATTCTTCGCTTTTAATTGACATGCTTGGCTAAATATAATTAGTGTTTGCTTATGATTGCATGAAACCTAGTTTATAATCTCTATTATATTGCTTCTTGATAGTGGTGTGCACGTTAGGCTCTAGAAAACTAGCTATTTGATCTTTATATCATAGCAAAGACGTCTAGGAAAACATGGTTAGGTTAGAGGATACCTGTGATTAGATGTTCATATCTAGATCACCTTTGGGTGGACTCCGAATTAAGTATTTTGTGAAAACACGAATTTACTTTTGGGAGGGAGCATGTCTGACAGGTAAGGCCCGACTAGGTTGTCACGTAGAATGCGAACTTGACCAACCCACTGCTGAATTAGGGGAATACTTAGACACTACACTAACGAGGGTGACGGTCAATAGAATTAGAGAGTAAATAGGGAGTAGTGCATCATTAGGTGAGCACGTTTGTTTAACCATACAAGTTTTCTATGAATTTACTTTTCAGCATAATTAGAATAGATTTAGGAGTAGATGTAGTTTAATTAACCCACTATTCAAAACCTGATATTTTACTTACTTTCAAAAATTTATAAATAAACAAAAATAGTCTTCCCTCAATACTTAGACCTTAGTAACATACAATTCGAGCATACCCAAACTATTTCTCTAGAGAATGATAATAACCCCCTAGTCTTGCCTATAGTACACTACAACGGTTATGTACTATGCCTATGAGGATTGTAAAACTTTTGCATTTGCAACAATCCGCATTAAGTTTTTAGCGTCGCTTCCAGGGAATAGTCCAGGTTTCATATTTTATCTAGCTTAGGTCTACTCACTAGATTCCTATCAAGTGAGATTTTATTTTTCTTTTTAGGTTAGTTTTCTCGTAGTCTATATTTTCTTCGTTTCCTTTGTTTTGTAATTTCTTTTTCGTTAACCATTATGAGAGACGAAAATCAACCCTGTAATTTAGGAGATTATTCCCGACCAAGCCACGAGGGCTATCGAAACACCATTGAGCTCCGCGAAGGAGACAATGTGGTGCCTCTGCGATCCGACACCATTCGATTGGTGCAAAACGGATGTACATTCCACGAACTCTGGTGCGAAGATCCAAATAAATACGTTAAGGATTTTTTAAAACTTGTGGACTCATTTGACCTTAGTGTTGAAAATAGGGAAAGGACGTGACTGTGTTTATTTTAATTTTTTCCTTTGCGATCAAGCTAGCAATTGACCTGAGGAGTTGAATGGTGTTCATGACACGTTCCACGTGTCGAACCTTAAGAAGTGTTTGGTTGATCCAACATTGCAAGTGCCTTTAGATGAGATACAAGTAGATGCTACGTTGAATTTCGTGGAGGAGCCTGTAGAAATTTTGAAAAGAGAGTTCAAGAAGCTTAAGCGGAGTAGAATTGCCATCGTCAAGGTTTGGTGGAATTCAAAACGTGGGCTTGAATTCACGTGGGAACGTGAAGATCAGATGAAACTTAAGTACCCCCATATGTTTAGTGCTGATAAGTAGTCGAATTTTGGGGGCAGAATTCTTTTAAGGGGGGTAGAATGTAACCCTCGCCCTTTTTGTGTTTTGAATATTCTAATTTAGTCCTTCGACTATTTGACGTTTGTCTGTTTATTTAGAATATTGTGTCGTGTTGACGGTGGTGAATTTACGAGATTGAGGTGAATTATGGTTATATGGTGTATAATAATCCTTTTAGAGGGTATTATTATGTTATTTATGTTCCGGGTGGTTGGCCCGTGAATTTTTGAGAAATGCAGAAAAACGAGTCCCGGCACGTTCGTTAATGTCCAAATGAGTTTTAGGAGGTCTAATATGGAAATATGTCAGGTAAATACTCTAAGTTATTAGAAAAGTATTTTTAAGTTGAATAAAAATGCTAAGTAACTTCGAGAAATATTATACGGTCATGATTTTTGAGTTTTACGTGAACCCGACACAAAATTAAGGCACCCCGAGCCCCTAGGATACCCTAGCCGGCTGTTCAAACCACAAGGGAGACAAGGAGGCATTATTTTAACAAGAGTGGTCCATCTTTGTACCCATATTTGCTTATAACTTAAGCAAAAGCACACATTCATTGTATTCATTCACACACTTGTTTCTTTCTCCTCTCTTGTTTTCGTCCGACCTAGAACACACACACACACACTATATTTTTCAAAATTTGATCAAAAACATGAGAGTTTGGGTACTTCCGGGTTGATTCTAGTTCACGGGTTAGCATTTAAACAACATCTAGGATGACCTGTTCGCGT
>BQNB010135294.1:0-10445 GCA_026074375.1 Tanacetum coccineum | reverse complement strand
CTCTTTCTTGTTTCGTCAATGAAGTTCCTTGCATGAGAAGTTGAATTCTTTTCCAAAGTTCCTTGGCGACTTTAAGATTTCTAACCAATGCATAGACCTCAGATGGTAGTCCTTGGAGAATGATATTTGTTGCCTTGATATCACAGTCAGCTTAAATTGCTTCCGTAGCAGATAACTCATAATATTTCTTTGGTCTTGTCACTCCATTTTCCTCAATTAAAGGCCAGATGAGTGGACCATTTTTAATGGATTGAAGAATCATTCTTCCATGTTGTTTATTCATCATATATAACTCCATTATGCTTTTCCAAGAGTCGTACATATCTTTTTCCAACATAGGTGGACGATTGTCGGCACCCGACAAAATTGCTTTGTCAGAAAGAGTCGTCATTGAGAAATTTGTATGTTAAAAGATTATTGTCAAATTGAACGGTGGTAGAAAGAAATTTTGTTTGATTAAGTTGTCTTTTAAGAATTCTAATTCTTGAAACTACACGGGATTTTACAATTTCTTGACAAAACCGAGAAAACTAGTCAATGTTTCACGGGATTTTACAAGTCAAAGAAATAAACCGTATAATTTGGAAATTTGAGTTGTTCGGTTTCTATTAAACTTGACTAGTTTGGTTTTAATTAATGTTAACTGAGAAATAACTAGTTCGGTCTTCACTGAGAATAACTAGTTCGGTTCCAACTGTGAAAAAACTAGATCGGTCTTCACTGAGAATAACTAGATCAGTTCTCACTGAAAAATAACTAGTTCGGTTCTAACTGAGAAATAACTAGATCGGTCTTCACTGAAAGATAACTAGTTTGGTTATACTGAGAAATAACTAGTTCGGTCTTCACTGAGAATAACTAGTTCGGTTCCAACTGTGAAATAACTAGTTTGGTTCTAGCTGAGAAATAACTAGTTCGGTCTTCACTGAGAATAACTAGTTCGGTTCCAACTGTGAAATAACTAGTTCGGTTCTAACAGAGAAATAACTAGATCGGTACTCTCGAAACCCACTTTTTCAAAACTCAAAAAGACATGTTTTTGACGATTGTTTTCTGAAACTTTTTGTACCAAAAGAGTTACTAAGCCTATAGGGACAATAAAAATAGTAACTTTAAGGTTTTTTAAGCCGAAAAATTTAAAATCAAGATTTTGACCTCTATAAAGCTAACGAACCCAAAATGACACAAAATAAGAGATTTCCGTATGAATCTAAGCACACACACCTATATCCAAGGATACTAGATCAAAGCTACCTATGTAGATGATCTTTTAGTGTGGAATTTAAGCTTAGAAAACAAGAAAAAAAAATCAAAAGACGAGGCCCTTTTTTTGAAGAAAAACACACGAACCAAAACAAACACAATATCTAAACACACCACTCCATGGCTCTTGATACCAATTGAAGAATATGAGTAATCTTTAACAACAAGAACTAGAGAGAAAGTGGGAAGGAAGGAGGTGTTTATATACTTACAAGGGGCGGATAGGCCTTGGCTTGATGGGCTTATCCATGGGTCGTGGTCTAACTACCTATGTAAGTTTCCAAAAATTACTTAAGGAGCTAATGACTATTATCTATGGAAGTGACCGACACTTTTGTGTTCCTAACACGGCAACCGTCCCGTGGCATACACTCGGGTTACATAGTGACAGACACTCTTTTAGACATTGACTACAAGTTTCTCCAGAGGTAGCTAGCTGTCCGGGAGAGCCACATATATTTTTCCCTAAGAACAATTACTTCGGAAAATCGCCCTTCCTTCCAATATGAAGGAGGACCATACTTCATTAATTATGCAAGGCTTACATAAAACAGTTCCGGAGGTTAATCGCATGCCACGTGCGAGGAACCTCTTGGTCATTCATAGTACATAACTTATAAGAACCATTCTCATATGCTTCCACTACACGATACGGCCCTTCCCAGTTCAGACCCAACTTGCCTTGGTTTTCTACCCGAGTGGCTTCGTTCTTGCGGTACATAAAATCTCTGGCCTTGAAAGACATAGAACGGACTCGTTTGTTATAATATTGCTCTACCTTTTTCTTGTATTTGGCCTCCCGGATTGCCGTCGCCTCCCTCCTTTCTTGAATGAGATCCAAGTTCAACCATATCTCTTCCTCGTTTTGTGCTTCGTTCCACTGAATGGTCTGGTGAGTTGGCATGCCTATCTTGACCGGAATCATAGCTTCACTTCCGTAGGTGAGGCTAAACGGAGTTTCGCCGTTACTTGTCTTTAGCATGGTTCGGTGGGCCCATAAAATGTTAGGAAGCTTGTCTACCCACCCTACTCTTTCACGACCTAATCGTGCCTTGAGGCCATGCATCAGTGACTTGTTGGCTCTTTCCATGAGGCCATTGGCCTGCGGGTGTGCTACCGTTGTGTTCATTTGCTTGATCTTCCATTTCTCGCACCAGCTTTTGAAGGGGTCGTTAACCAGTTGCGTCTCATTATCAGTCACGATCACCCTTGGCAAACCGAACCTACACACACTATTTTCCCAAACAAATTTTTTTAACTTCCTTACCTGTGATCTTGGCTAAGGGTTTTGCTTCCATCCATTTGGTGAAATAGTCTATAGCCACGATGATGAATTTGAGCCTTCCCGGACCCTCTAAAAGTGGTCCCGGGATGTCGAGTCCCCACTAGTAAAACAGCCATGACGACATGATAGTTGTTAGCTTCGTCTTCGGCAGCCTAGGTACCGGTCTGTGTATCTGGCATGAGTCACATCTATCCACAACCTCCTTGGTGTCCCGGTGTAAAGACGACCAATAATATCCCGACCTCATAGTTTTTTCAACCACTGATCGTGCCCCGGCATGCATTTCACATGCCCCTTCATGGACTTCCCTTATAATATAGTTTGCCTGTAATAGACCCACACATCTTAACATTGGGGATAGATATGACTTCTTGAACAAAATTCTTTCCTCCATCATGTATTGGCTTATTTTCATCCGGAGGGCGCTTGCTTCGTTCTCGTCTTTTGACCAAATGCCTTCTTCTAGGCATTTGATAATTGGAGTCATCCAATTGTCCTCTTCTTCCTCCACTATGGCGTTCATCTCTTGAGCCTCTACCAATTTCGCATTCAAGACCTCTACCAGTATTTCTTTCGTCAAGTGGTTGAATGCCACTGAGGCCAATTTGCTTAGCACATCTGCCTTCTAATTTAGATTCCGAGGTACGTTTTTGATTGAGAGCTTTTTGAAAAGAGCCGAGAGCTCTTTTTCCTTGGCCAGGTACTTAGCCATTCCGTTACTACTTGCCATGAATTCTCCATTCAACTGACAAGCCACTAGTTTGGAATCCACCTTGACTTTGAGCACTTGGACTTTCATTTTCTCTGCTATTTGTAGACCGGCCAGTAACGCTTCATATTCCGCCTCGTTGTTGGTGCTTGAAAATTTTAGCCGGATAGCATATGTGTACTCGGTTCTCGCTGGATCGATTAAAACTAGACCGACACCAGCTCCCTTTAGACTAGATGCACCATTAGTAAACAAGGTTCACTCTTCTGAATTTTCGTCCTTAGTCAGGCTGTATACCTCTAGATGTCTGGCTCCGACAGGCACCTCATTTAAGAAGTCCGCCAACACCTACCCTTTAACTGCGTTACAGGGCATATACGTGATGTTATAAGCTCCCAATTCCACTGCGTACTTTGCTAGCTTCACAGATGCTTCTGGCTTGTTGAGTATCTGTTTAACGGGCTGATCTGTTATCACCTTGATAGGGTAAGCTTCGAAGTATCTTCGTAATCTTCAGGACAGGTGTAACAAACATAGTGCCAACTTTTCTAGTGGAGCATAGTTTCTCTCTGCCTCATGAAGTGTTTGGCTGACATACAAGATCGGCGTTTGCCTTCCCTTTCGGTCTGCTATCAGGACCCCACTTACTACCTCCTCAGAAGTAGCAAGGTATACATATAGTGTCTCCTTTGGGCTAGGAGTAGTTAGCGTTGGAAGCTTCATAATCAACTTCTTCAATTCCTGGAATGCTTGTCCTTATTCTCCTTTGTGATGTTCTTTAGTGTATCGAAGAACGGTAAGGACCGTTCGGCAGACCGAGATAGGAAACAGTTTAGCGCCGCTAGCTTCCCACTTAGGCTTTGCATTTCTTTTAGGGTTTTTGGGGATTGCATATCGGCTACTGCCTTTGTTTTCTTGGGGTTAGCCCGAATCCCTTCTGACGTAACCATGTAACCGAGGAACTTCCCCTCTTTCACCCTAAACGAACATTTTTTCGGATTTAACTTTATGTTGACCCTCCTCAAGTTGTCAAAAGTTTCCGCTATGTCTATTATCATGTCCTTATCCGTCTTAATTTTGATGACCATATCGTCCACGTATGCCTCCAAATTCCTCCCTAACTGTGCTTGAAAAGTTGAGTCTACCAGCCTCTGATAAGCCGCCCTGGTGTTTTTTAAGTCGAACGGCATTTTGGTGTAGCAATAGGTCTCTTAATCGGTATAGAATGCCATTTTTTCTTTGTCTTCTTTGAACATTTAGATTTGGTGGTACCCTTTGTATGCATCCAAGAAACACTTGAATGGGAATCCCATCACTGCCTCTATCTTCAAGTCTATCTCTGGTAAGGGGTGATAGTCTTTTGGGCACGCGGAGTTGAGGTTCTTGAAATCTACACACATTCTCCATGTGCTGTAACATTTCTCATTTTGGTGTCATTGTACGACTATATTAATGATCACTATTTATTTTAGTCCGATACGCGTTTACTCTTAATATTTACTTTTGAGCTAAACCGCGTAGACTAGAAATAATCAATGAATGTGAACGCCGAGGACCCTTTGAGAGATTTGTGCCACAGGGTGATGATATGGTCACGCTTAAAGAATGTTGACTTATTCTCCTTGGGACTCCGATCATGTCTGACGGCTGCCATGAGAACATGTCTTTGTTATCTTTCAACAAATTTATCATTTGGAGACGGCAAGCCATGGAGAACTGTGTCCCGATGGTGACTATTTGATCTGGAAATGTTGGGTTAATCATGACGTCTTATGTTGGGCTCTCTTCTTTTTCCATCGTCTCCTTCCTGGGTGGCTCTACGGGGGAATCTACTTGTCTTCTAATTGCCTGCACTCAAAGATTGCATCTCTCCGAGGGACCAGTGTGGCAATTCCCCTTAGGGTGGGAAACTTCATCATTGCATGAGTGGTGGATGAGACAACATGGAGTTCTCTCATTCCTGTCTATCCTAGGATAATGTTGTATAAGGATGATGCTTGTACCACCGTGAACTTCATCATAGTCCTTCGGCTCAGACCCTCACTTCCGAACATGACTTCCAACTCGATTTTTCCTATTGGCAACATCTGTTCTCTCGAGAATCCCACTAACTTTGTGTGAGTCTGCGTTAAATGGGCTTGAATAGTCGGACAAAGGTTAAGAAAGTGATGATGTACCCTCTTCTTTGGTTCGAAGGCCTCCCATTCGAAGCCCGAATGGGATCTTCTCCCAATTACAACCAAAAATCATTGAATAATTTCGAATGTAAAACCACCTTCGGGATGGTTACCAGTATAGGAATCCGCCACACGAAGCCCTACACCTTCGTGGTGGGCCTTCGACGAAACTTGAGCAAAGGTCAAACCCATGTTCTCCATCTCTATCAAGGTCTTCCCGCCAAAATAAAGATCGTGGTACATAACCCCAAGAATCACCCTTTAAATCGCGGGACACCCCCACGATCACTAGTCTATGTGCTAAGCCTTTTCCCATCTTATTTCTACACCTATAAATAGATGGTATAGGCTCCAGGTATGGTCAGACATTTTACACACACACTTACTTACGTTATCATACTTTACCAAATACAAAGCACATACTTACTCTCACGCCGGAGGTGATTCGCAGGAACACCCCCTGTGCTTCACTTAACGTAGTGTTTTCATTTGTGTTGACATAGTTTATTCAAGACTTGGATACTCAGCAATCACCCAAAGCATCCTTCGATCTCATCGAAGCCTGATCGTGCCCATATTTGCATAATCAGTGGCGCTTTCCGTGGGACCACAATAATTATTCATGTCCTAACCAAGTCAAATAACCTCAAAACCACTCTACCTACTTTTCTGGCATGACAAACAAAAGAGAAATGACCTTACCACCGGGTTTCTCAACACCACCACAGATACCAAGCAACACCACTAGCGAAAGACTTCCTATAACTACTACCGTGTTTGCCGCCACTACTCCTGAAAACACGCCATTTGCATATCATGCTTCCACTTCGACTAATCCCAACCTTAAGATTAGTCCTACCTTTGTAGAAGCAAATTATGAAATCCTTGAATCTCTCTTAATAGAATGATGAAGGCAGATACACAATGAAGACCTCCGAACTAAACTCGAATACTTCAGTGAGGTCTATGATGAAGAGAAAGAGATGGAACCAAGGCCTAAGCCTCGCAGGGAAGCTACTCCGACCCTCCAGCTCAGGTTCCCTAGGGTCCGCAGACAACAAGAAAAGAGTTTTGGGATTCGAGGATGCACCAAACAAGGAAGGAAACAAGATGGGAAGGAATGCCGAAGGTATTAGGCCTTCAGAGATTGAAGCGAGGGAAGGTGAAAATAGGGGGAGAATCTTCCCCCACCTTTGGCGGCTCACTTGAGAAGAAACAAAAATAGTCAACCCCTACGATCATCGTTAACCTCCGTTCAAGGAGGCCATCAGCCTTCGACTAACATGGGGGGAAACCTTCCCCCTAACAGTACGCTTCTCTCGCACCATGCTCAACCTTTCATACCTAGTAGTTTGCATATTCCCACTGGACTTGTGCCTACCCCTGTTAACCCCTACTCTTAACAACATGTGAACCTTGTCCATGGACAAGCTCCGAATTTCCTTTTCTAGACCCAGATGGGCAATCCCCCTGCTAGGGGCACCTCTACTTATCAAGGAGGTTATATACAGCAGGCTTTTACTAATAATAGCGTACCTTCATATAATGGACCTATACATTTGTTGATCCCACTTGAATGGATCTTTAATTCCTTAGCTTGTGTAAGGTTTAGTTATGCTAGATAAATCCTACACAACTATGATAGAAACTTTGTTTGATAATACTAAAGATTATGCCGAATCTAATCTTTAATATAAGAAGAATTCTTCAATAAAACAATAATACTAATGAATACACAAATTATTAAACAAAAGCTTCAATATATTAATACGAATACTCTAACTAGTATTAGGGTTGCAAAACCTTGAAGCTATGACAATTTTATGAATGACTCATTTTTTGGTACAATTTGTGATACCAAACTCTATGCCCTAGGACCTCCTTTTATACACCAATGAGTCCTAGTCGATTTACAATATATTACAAAAACTTAAAATATTCTCTAAGATCTATTCTATAAATAACAATCCTTATCAACTAAGTAATCTTGATCATCAATCAATCTTTATTCTTTCTAAAGAATATTAATAATCTTTAACAACAAGAACTAGAGAGAGAAAGTAGGGAGGAAGGAAGTATTTCTAGTGAGAGAAAGTAAAAGAAAAGAAATGCATTAACTATGTAAAAATTACAACCAACCAACCACCTCTCTAAGGCATGGAGAGGTGTATAAATACTAACCTTAGCCGACTATGGATGGGCCATCATAGGTTTTCCTTGGGCTTTTCCTTAACTTTGGCCCAGTTAGCTTACTAAACAATACTTCGTGGACTACGAGCTAGAAACGTAAAATACATAGAGTGACCGATCCCTTTTTGGATTCCTAACAATCTCCCCTCAAGGGAGGTCACTCCAATTTATAAAAACTTAAGCTCTACATTCTATGAATGTCTTCAATCTTTAGCTCATAGTCTTGTTATCATGTTCTTTATCTAGTGAATCTTGATGTAGCAATCTTTAGACTTTTAGGCTTTAGCTTGTATCTTGTTCTTGACTTGTATGTGATCTTTTGAGCTTCTTAAGATCATCAACCAAGGATAATCTCTATTCGCCATCTTGTAATCTTTACCTTCTTGTGATCTTGTGACTTCTGGACCGACATGCTCATACTGTTATTGTTTCTTAGTCATGAAAGCTTGAATAAGACATCTTTCTTGAAATTCTTTAACTATAACACTTTGTCACTTTAAGAAAGACGTTCAGTATCAGAGTGATAAAAAATTCTTTGAAAGTCTTTGACTTTAATACTTCGTCACTTTAAGAAATACGTACGGTATCAGAGTAGCGGAAGTCTTGAAACATGTACTTGAGCTTTCATGATGTCTTTATGTTTGTCGGTCGGGTATGAGCATGTGGCTATGAATCTGTGAGTCAGCTGGAATCAAGTACCTCCATGTCCATCTTTATATATTCTTGAAATAAAATAGTTAGCAATAAAGCGGGGGGACGAATATGGCTTTGTCATTTACCCGTGTTTGGTTGGAGTAACCTTCGAATCCGTGAGGATTGACCTGTGATCATGTAGATTCAATTTAAGAAAAATCTCCTTGATAGGATTTCCAGCTGAAGTATAGAATCTCTCTAACGTATATGTATTAGATTCATCAAAATCAGCATGTTCTCATTACCAGAACATCTCAAAGCAGACAGCACGATAAGAGTAAACTAGTCAGTTATTGTCTTACCGATTGAATAAGAAAAATTGATTTGAAAATCAATCGACTGTGTCACTTGCTAAAATGGTTTTGTGACACATCGAGAGTGTTAATCATTTCAAAACTTCATCATCAATCGTCAATTCATAAATTGGAACAAGTTTGATTCAAATAGAATCACACCATCGTTTCTTTCTAGTTGTCACAAGTTTGATTCTTATAGATGGCACAAGTCACCTACTATGAGCTTGTTTGATGTTGGCTCAAGCAGGATTTTCATCTTCACTGTGAATAGTATCACTCGGATGTTCTGGCAAAAATCATAAGGATAATGCGTAGGACTCTTAATATATATCTTGTTATTCACATTGTGTGACATAGCAGGCAAAATTTTGACAAGTGTCCTAATGAGATTTATGGATGATCTCTTTTGTCTATAGACTTAATTGTACACTTTTGTTTTAGTGATCGGAGGCTGGAGCAGACTGCCACCTTTTTAATATCAACTAACTCGGAGTGAGAATGTCGATAGAAATGCATGTAATCTCCGTGAGAAATGAAAAAGAGTCTGTTGAGAGACCTTAAGTGGCTAGGGAGGGTTGTACATAGCGTCACTGGGTCCATGACTGTCTTCAATGTCAGACAACAACTTAGTGTTTCTGACAGATTATGTATTGACCCGGTTTCTGCCTAAGTATATAGAGGGCTTCTTTCTTTTCACTCTTTATCCTTACATTTCTTTTTCATTCTTCAACCCCTTCAGCACTTACCGAGATATCATGACTAATACCTTGTTGAGTCTGTTCCAGTATTAGCTCCATCTCAGTCGACACTATTTCCTTATTGTTAGATATTAGAAAAAGACTCGGTCACCCCGTGTATTTTACTGTTTTCTATAGCTCGTAATTTAATAGTGAATAGTATGATTTTCGGTATTAAGTCGGGTACTAATACCCGGTATATTGTAAGAACTATATAAGCCTCTTCCAACTTTGGAAGAGGCTAAGCTAGTCATTTATTCTTTTCTTATAAAACACATTTTCTCTCACTAGAAAATCTCTCTCATGTGTTTCTCTCTTTAGAAACTAGCCAAGTCCAAGAATCGACCCCGTGTTATGATATATGATATACCACAATTGGTATCAGAGCACATGGGATGATTAGATCGTGTGTATGTGCGATTTCATGCTTGATCTAGATCAAAAAGTATACTTTTGAAGGCTCTAGCTCGTTTTTCTTGATTCTCCAGATTTTGATGTTGGTTATGTTAAAGTTTGGGTGTTACTAGTGGCTATAGCCTTGTAGTATTGAGTTGTGCAAAAGAAATCAAGTGGAATCGTTCAAAAGGGTGATTTATTGGTGTTTTTAAGTGATAAAGTTCGTTGTTCTTCGTGGAGAGTTGGCTGATATTCTTCGTGGCGAGTTGATTAAAATGGAATATTTTATTCAGTAGGTTACCAACTCTCTGACACACGGCGGGTTGCTTAGGTGGCGAGTTGCTCAAGAGGCGAGTTGCTTTATACTAAGCAGCGAGTTGCTTACCAGCGGTTTGCTTAGGCAGCGGTTTGAACAGGTTGTCAGCGGTTTGAATATTTTAATAGCAAATATCTAAAGGAAACTCTGGCGGTTTGAAAACTCAGCGGCGGTTTGATTAAAATATAGACGGCGGTTTGTATTATTTCTTCGCGGCGGGTTGCTTGGCAGCGAGTTGTGTTCGGCGAGTTGCCTTAATTTCCACCAGCGGGTTGCCTTAATTCTTTGCAGCGGTTTGATAGCCTCTGGCGGCGAGTTGAGCTACTGTCTTAGACATTTGAAATATTTCAAACTTGGGACTTAATATCACTAAAACAAGAAAC
>BQNB010135293.1:10000-18180 GCA_026074375.1 Tanacetum coccineum | reverse complement strand
ATCCCCGATCATGTTTGCTATTGGATGATCCTTAGTCCATCTACCAATAAGTTTAAATAGAGTATGGGAGGGTCTCACATAAAATGACAATCCTTGAGAATGTCACACCCCGCCAGGGCAGAAACGCGAGGCGCGATGAGAAAAGGAATCATCACAACACATTGGCATCTATATAGAGAAACTAAAACATGCATAAAATACAAGGTATAGACACGCAATGTCATGAAAATACCCGAACACATCAACAAAATACAAAAGGCGTATGACATTGAAATGAAGGAAGTTCATGCCAACGTCAGGACATGTAAACATTTATACATCATAACAAAGCAAAACAATTAACATTCATCATCCAAAACAAATAACAAAATCTAGATAACTAAACTTTGCCAGCTTCCTACGGTCCATCTAGCCACTTTTCTTACCTTTAATCTCATTCTACTGAATACCTAAAAATGATGCTTATACGTCAACATAATGGTTGGTGAGAAACATAGGTTTTCAGACACACATATTCAATCCATTACCAAAACAATTTATCCAATTACTATGATTATAAAACAATACTTTTGCATGACAATTAAGCTAACTAACATACAAGCTAACATGAAATTCAATTCAATCAATCAAACCAACAAATCATATACTGGGTAGGCGTACCCATCTGATCCCTCAAACACCAAGCTGACGAACTTAATCTCTCTTGGAATCATACCAAATCCTTTACCCTCTAGCTCAGGCCATGGATATCCGCAAGTAATCCACCTGACTAGGCATTAAATCAATATCACATCACATAACATGTAGCACATAACGCATATTAGTCACATAATAGTTCATGCATTTACACTAACATATAATCACAAGAATTAAAACTCATTTTAACACTTGCATCATTTCGATCCCAAGTTTAAAACAATTTAAAAAGTGGAACTATGTAACTTACCTGACTGCTCAATACGCAGCTTCCAATTCCTATCACGCAACTATACAAATAAATAAATACGATTACACGCAACCAAGCTAAAAGCTCTAGTCCATGTAACACATGTAACATTTCTCATTTTCGTGTCATTGTACGACTATATCAATGATCACTATTTGTTTTAGTCCGATACGCGTTTACTTTTAATATTTCTTAACCATATCAGTAACACATTACACTAGTCCCAACAATCTATTTAGAATGCAGAATTATTAGTGTACATTACTAACTTAAAAACCCTACTTGCTGACCTTATATAATTTAAAACCAAGTAAATCACCTAAGTTCATTTATGAGTTTACTAACTATCTTGTGATTCCCAAGTGCTCATTACATGTGTAAATACCCCAAATAAAATCCAACTTCAAAATTGTCCCAATTCAGATCTGATTGCACACTAAAATATATGGCCCTAATTACCATATTTAGACATACAATCAGAGACTATCCTTCTAGGGTTTCTTTATATACATATTGAACTTAACCACTATCGATTTACTAACCCTAATTCCACTTTTAAGTTAGGGTTTAACCCTCCTAAACATGACCTAATTCTGACCCGTATTCAATGTTTTGACAACTTTTTGTGTAACCAACATTTAACCAACTTTCGGAACTCAAAATCATTCGAGGCCAGACTTTTTGAACAATATACTCCTTGAACTACAATTTAGGCTCTTGAATCATATCAAAACACATTTCTAACATCTAGATTCATCATTGACACAGAACTAAAATCCCTCAACTCTAAATCATGTTTCTAACGCAAAATCCCCCCTAACATGCAAACTAGCATGATCATAACCCTAAACTAACCCTAACATCCATACGATTCAATAAATTTTCGTGTAATCAATCTGTATTTCTTCACAAACCGGGATCCATCATAAATAATGTGAACATGATTGCATAATTCTAACAAGTAAAGCAAATCTAACATCTTGATTACTTGATCCTAACACCAATTCTTAGTAACTTCTTATCAAGATTCCTTGGTGCCCTTGTTTCTTAGGGAGGGGGAAGGTCATACATATGTTATGGGGCTGAATGTCGTGGTTTTTGGAATATTGGCTAAGGGATATCTAATCTAAATAACTAGCATCCTAATCCTAGTCAAATTCCTAAGATAAAGCCCAAAAATCCCTTTTCTTTTCTCCTTAATAATATGGGCCAATTATATATACATACATACATATATTTTATATTATTAATTAACTAATTATCTTCATTACCTTAGGTTTTCATAAAAACTTAAGCTAATTTAGGTAACCTTTTATACATAACGCTACTTACAAATTTCTAAAAATAACTTTTCATAACACATTTTCCTTTCCTATATTAGAAAGTCTCCTAAAAGAAATATGCCAAGAATTCACTCCTTCACTTATTTCCAACATGATACATTTCCCATAAATGCTTAACACAAAATCATCCAACTATTGACGTAGCATTGCATGCAATACGTCATTCCTTTCCATTATCACTATACGTGAACAAATGGAATACTCATCACCAAAATACAAACGCACTCAAAATGAGATGCCAATACACCACTCAAAATGAATCATGGCACTTATTCAATCACTTATCACAACATATATAAGCACATACAACAAGAAATCACACAAAAAGACTCTTAGCCATAACCTGATTAAAATCACGGATGTCACAACATTGTTCACCAGGTCTGTGAAAATTAAACCGAGTTAATCATCTTTGATCCAAATTCGGATTTGCTCCTTTGGTTCCCCTAATTTTGTTTGCTCTATCTGTTGAAAGAGAAATGAAAAGTGCCTCCCCCCTAATTCCCCAAGATGTCTCCATGACTACTTTGGTTGATGCTGGAGATGTTACTGCTCTATTTAGAGCTTAGTTTTATGTTGGTCCTTTACTTCTTTTTTTTGTAAGTGACCACTTATCATAGGGGAGGGGCGTGTGGTATGCCAGAGAACATGTATTTTTGCTTCTTAGCTTGGGGATACCAGACTGTAGATGTGTAGGTTCCATCTAGCAAACCCGAATCATGCCCACCCACCCCTAAGCCGAAAGGCTTCCCCCTTGGTATAATCGTATAGCGGGTCAAGCCTCTGCAGGTTTAACATGCCTTAAATTTGTCATTACAGAATTTGTGTTGATCACGTTTGGCTCCGGAAATCGTCTTTTGTACTAGCTTTATAATACTTAGATTGTTAGTTTCTAGTTACTTTACTTACCAACTACATTCGGGTCCTCTTTGCCTTGTATTGTCTATACTTTTTTAATTTAATGCTATTATAAGTTCAATGTTCTCAACTTACTTTCCTTTTTACATGAGCTTGCTTGTAATATTTCTACGTTTATGTCTAGCACTTTAGCATTGGTTTATGCCCCAAACGCCTTATGTCTACCTCGATTATACATTTTTGGTTTGGTCTGGATATTTTTATCTGTCCTAACTCGTACTTCGATGTAGATTTTAATTAGCTACTTTCGTACACACTACAAGTTTTCTCATTTCCCTACAATTGTTATATATACACAAGTGTATTAGTTATTCTTGGGCTACAATCATAAGAAAATTCTTTTGACCTTTTCACGACCAGCGTTGTTCAAATCATATAAGTTTTTTAGCTTTGCCTTCCCACTAAATCTTCCATACATGTGGGGCAACATTGGTAGAGCCTTTCTGAAGAATACAAAGATATCTTATACTCACAATCATATGTAATGAAGAACTCAGAAAGCGAAAGATGGATGACACTTCTAGAGAGAGAAAGGAAAAAGGAAATATTAGATTAGAAAAGTGAACAACCAACCCTCTCCAAGGCATGAAGAGGGGTATAAATACCTAGCTTATGGCCGGCCATGGTCCCTTGATGGGCTTACCATGGGCCTTGGGCCTTTCTAGACTATTTAGTTTCCCAAAATTGCTATACGAGCTATCTAACGATATAATGGAAGTGACTGACACTTTTCGTGTTCCTAACAATCTCCCCCTAAGGGAGGTCACTCCCATTAACAAAAACTTAAACCTACATACATGCTTTGATCTTCAATCTTGTGGTCTTGCTGACATGTTTTTCTGTTACTTCACTGGAAGCATGCTCTTTCCATATAGGCTGACTTTATTGTGAAACTTGAACTCATTGAGACAACAACCAAGCATATTCTCTTGTCTTCATCATGAGATCTTTGTCTCCGTCTTGTACACTCGTGTACTTATAACCGAATGCTCCATACTTGGTCCCTTGAAAGCATTTAATAAAACATCTATTCATGAAAATCTTTAACTATAATCACTCGTCACTTTGAGAAAGACGTTTCGGTTACTAGAGAGACGGAAACTTCTTGTGAAATTCCTGACTTTAACACATCGTCACTTAAGAAATAAACGACGGTACAAGTAGCAAAGTCAGAAACAAGTACTTGTGCCTTATCGTGATTCTTTAAAAATGTTTGGTTGAGTATGAGCATGTGGCTATGAATCTTTGAGTCAGTTGGAACCAGGTACCTCTATGCCCATCTTTAAGTGAATACATGTATAAAACAGTTAGCCATAAAGTAGGGGGAAGAATCTGGCTTTGTTATTCCGCCCAGGTTTGGGTTGGAGTAACCTTCGAATCCGTGAGGATTGACCTGTGATCAGGTAGATTCAATTTAAGAAGAATCTCCTTGACAAGATTTCCAGCTAAAGTATTGAATCTTTCTAATACATATGTATTAGATTCATTGTACTCAACATGTTCTCATTACCAGAACGTCTCAAAGCAGACAACACGGTAAGAGTGAACCAACGAGTTACTATCTCACTGATTGAAATAAAAACTGATTTGAAAAAATCATCGACGTAGTCACTTGCTAAGTTTTTTTGTGACACAGTCGAGAGTTTAGAGCATTACTCAAAATTCATTATAATCGACAATTCATATACTGGAACAATGGTTAATTCAGGTAGAATCGCACCATCGTTTCTTTCCATTTTCACAAGCCCATGATTCATAAAGCATCTCACAAGTCACCTACCAAATCTTGTTGATGTGTCTCTAGAAGGATTTCCACTTTATTTTGATTACTTCGTATCACTCTGATGTTTCTGCAAGATCACAAGGAGAATGCCGTGTTGACACCCTTATTTTTATTATTACCATTTTTTTATAAAAATTACTATGTTCACACCTGTGTGAGTAACAAGATACATTGGATATTGTCCTAATGAATTTATTGTGAAGATATCTTAGCTCTAACTCAATAGTGAACTTTTGTTATTAGAGATCGAAGGCTTGAGCAGACTGCCACTTTTTAATACCAACTAACCTCGAGTGAGAAATTTAGTGATAGAAATACGTGTATTCTCCGAGAGAAATGTAAACAAATTTTTAAGAGATTCTAAAGCTAAGGAGGGTTTGGCATTTGTCATCACTGGTCCAAGATATCAGATCGTTCAATATCAGCAATCATTCTTTAGTGATTCTTGACAAAACCAAAAGTATTGACCTGGTATTCTGCCTAGTGGTAAAGGAGGCTTCTTTCTTTTCACCCTTTATCTTAACTTTTCTTTAATCCTTTTCTTCAACAGCCTGCTTGTTTACGAACTTCAAATAACTAGAACCTTGTTTTGTGTTTGTTTCAGTAAACTAGCTCCATATCAGTCGGTACTTTTCCCTTGAAACTCTCTTACTCCCGTTTTTCATACCTAAGACATCTAAACTATCTATTGGAATATCCCAGGGTAACCCCTCAGGTCTGGCTGGAACAGTGGGAATAAATACCTAAACCCTATAACACCTTATAAATCAAAAACCAATTAATTATAAATGTCGTTCTTTGGTACTTCCACATTTTCACCAACACATAACCATTAGCTCCCCCTTCAATATATGCATCGGATTAATCCGAAAGAGTTTAGCACATATATGTGTTGCGCACCCTAGTGATCGTAAATGGTCACATCTTTAGCATATATTCTAATCCACTTTTCCCCTTATCAAAAATGCCAAATCTCATTGATATTATAATATCATTGATTCAATATTATTAATGGTTTTAGGAAAAAAATGTCAATTAGTAACAAGCCGAATATTAGAACTTTAAATGCTCCTCCTTAATTATGAGGGAATAATATGGTATTGATGCATTAATTTGAATTTTTATTTGAAATAACTAAGAAATTCTTGAAAAATTCCCACACTCCAAATACTAAATAAATGCCTACTTAAAGTCTTACACTCATAGATACATATTCACAAATATACTATATGAGAAATTGACCTGATATAGAGAAGGACACAATATGACAAAGTCATTACGTCTGTTCAAGCACCTGAAGTCATTTCCATATTCTCTCCCTTCAACGAACTTCTCCAAATTCCTCATCAATCTCCTCTCAAACAGCTGTTGATCGATCGTCTTGATCATGATGCGGGACCTTTTTCAGTCCAAGTTACTCCATCTTCTCTTTGGCAAGTAATCCATCCTTAGGTTGTTAGCAATATCATGAAGAACCCATCGAACAGATGTGAGTGTGCCGTCACAGAACATGTAGAGTTCATCTGAACTCATCAACCTGTTTCTCTTGAACATAAGCTAGGATAGAGTAATACTAGGTCGGGTTTGGTGGATCGTTAGTTTTTATATTTATTATTATCCTGAGGTTTTGTATTTATTGTATGGTTCAGTTTGTATATGTCAGATCTGAAAGTCTCAGGCTATGGTGGATATTAAGTTTCTTCTGGTAGCTTTCGACTCCCGGTTAAAGGTCTTCCACCCGCTTAAGAATAACAATGCATCTGGTAAACATTCGCAATGCTACATTCAGGTCGAAGATGACATCTTTCTCTAAATTAGAGAGTTTCTTTTGGACCAGGAGAAGCAGCAAATTTCATATCATGCAGATTAAATTCTTGGGAAGGCGCCTTCCTTGAACCTTGTGTACGTTTATCTTCTCTCGAATGATAAACTCCTTCAAATAGCCATAACCATACACTTCAACACTTTAACATGGTGTACAGCAATGATTCTTTTCCTGGAGAACACATCATGCTTGGACTCCCTATTGCTTGCGTAGCCATAAATCTTTTGTCTTTTAGGACCCTAGTGTGAGATACCCCACATAACAAATTTGTCATAAGCTACCTTTATTGGACTCCATAACGTCGGAACCATGTCTTCGATGCCTTCAATATTGTCATACTTAGCAGCCTTGGTTTTTGTTGTAGAAGTTGTGTATTTCCTGCTCAAACTTCCACCTTTCTGATATTCAAGGTCGTTGTTGAAGAAGTAGTCAGCTGAAACTACTTGACGAACCTTGATTCTTCAAACACGGCGCACTGTGCTAAGAGTAAAATGGGTTATTCATGGCCTTCAGGTGTTTCCAAAATCAAGTTGATTCAGTTACAACTTTATAACACTCTCAAAGTGAAATTCAAGTTCCACAAAGCTTTTTGCATGTGCCTTAAGAAGGTTGAAAGCAGGGTCCTACCAGAATCTCTGGTCAGATATCAATCTTCATATTGTGTGCATGGACATAAGCTGAGAATCCAATAGGGAGTGCTCCTCATCTCATCGAATGTAGAGGATGCCTTTTGCTGCTTGAGCAATTTTGCTACCAATTTGATGCTGTCCTAGAATCCAACGATTTTGTAGTCATCCAATCAGGGCTGAGTTGGAGGTCTGTCAGGTTTTATCTTGAACCAATCATTCAAAGAAGTTGCCTCGACATTGGGTTTATCCTCCTTGTCACCTCTTGATCTTGTAGCAAATTATACACGCAATCTCAAACACTGGTTCCTCTGCTTGCACAGACTTGCCAGATGATTTTGGCTGAGACTTGGAGCCTTTAGAAGAGCTAGATTTAGAATCTTTTGACTTAGAGCCTCTTGATGGTTTAGCATGCTACTTGGTCTTCTTTATTTCTTTAACCTTGTCTGATCTAGCTTAGGGTCTTCATCCTGTCCCATCTTACGGCTTCTTGATAACATCAAATATTTAATAACATTTTGGTGGCAAAATATCCCCTATATTACCTACATAATGTTACACTAATACTCAAAGACAAGACATTTTTCTATCATTTTATATAGTTTTACAAGTAAATGCAAGAAAGAGGACAAGAAATAAAGTAAAAAGGACTCAAAGTTAAATATTTGAATAATGTGTAAGTGGCGTAACACTAAAAATGGATACACCTAACAAATATTAATCAAGAAATAAAGATCAA
>BQNB010135293.1:0-7500 GCA_026074375.1 Tanacetum coccineum | reverse complement strand
TTTTTTTTTGTTGGTGTGGTTGGGGGGGGGTGTGTTTTTTTTTTTACACGACACTAGAGAAGATTCCACCTATCCCATAACTCAACGTTTGAATTTAAAGGGACAACATAAAAGGAATTACATATTATTTACATTCTCAGGTGGTCTTAACCGATAGTTCTGTTTGAACACATCATAATGTGCTTAAATCGACTAACATAATCAACCGCTCAGGAGTCTACGTTATACAATATTCCCTTTAACTTTTAAGAATGCGCTAAGTGATGTTTCAAAAAAACATCGTACCAAATGTACGAAAAGTGAGTGATCTAAAACAAAAGCTTCATCCGAAAGATTCTTTTGCTCCTGCGATGATATTCAAACATTGAGTGAAATCCCGAAATTTTAAGGCAAGAGATGGAGAATAACCTTTTTCGAATCATGGGATGATTATAACGACCTACTTTTCAAGTGTCCCTTTCATGATCTTAATGATCACCAAAAGGTAAACACCTTCTACAATGGATTAAATAGCCAAACTCGACGAGCTGTCGACTTAAACAGTCTTATTCCTGGGTTAACCGCTTTAGATGCATTGAAGACGATCCAAAAATTGGTTGAACATTCGCATAAATGGCATTGCGAGGAAAATCACAAGACCCTTCATATCGGGACCTGAAAGTGATACTCCTGAAGTTTTACAACACCAACTGCCACCTAAAGAGTTAAATCCAGGAAGCTTCACACTCCCCTGCACGATCGGTAAATTTAATTTTTACGCCATGGCTGACCTAGGTGCTAGTATTAATGTAATGCCTAGGAGTATATTTGAACACTTGCATCTTACCAATCTTAAGAAAACAAATATGCTCTGTGAAATGGCAGATATGTCTAAAAAGGCACCCTTGGGGATAGTTGAAAACGTTCTAGTTAAGATTGATAAATTCTTATTCCCTTCTGATTTCGTAATCATTGACAACACCCCTTCTGAAACTACAATTCTAGGGAGACCCTTTTTGGCTACCATTCATGCGGAAATAGATGTCTTCGCTGGAAAAATATCTTTGGGAATTAATGAAGATAGAATAAGCTTTGATACAATGAGAAAAGATCATAATTATACGAATCCTAGTGAAAAAAATTTCATGGTTAGACCCCAATCCCCTGCCCAGAGTAATAATCAAATCGATTACGAAGAGTCAGGTAACTGGGACAATAGGTCCCCTAACTTAGATGATCGGGAGCCTAAGAAATGGAAAATTAATTTAGATGAGAATGTTCCTAGAGCACACTTCTGTAACCCTATAAAACAGAATATCAAGGAACAAACCAAAATGTGGCCATCCTGTGACCCCGACAAAAAAATGTGTGATGGTGGGGTAGAAATCTGTGGGGTATCTAAAACTGGGAATTTAAGGTTTTGGTACTGCAACTACGATAATGAGAGAAGAAATATAAAAGGAAAAGGACTATCCTTTCCTGATTTCCTTTTAGCAAAATACGGAAAAAGCCAAACCAGTGCCTTAGTTTGGGATAATCGATACGCTGAATGGTGTGATGTTAGTCCCTCATCAGAAGTCTCTTCTCAAGAATCAAACAAACCGAGACCTAGAGATTATACCTTTAGGGAATGGACATTGATTAAGGTCGGGCATACTGACATTAGTGAACCTGTGAAAAAAGCACTATTAAAATTATGGTTAATTGATTGTTTCCAAGATAACTCGGCTATTGTAAATAACCCAACCCATAGGAGCTTTGATGATTACAAGTGGGAATTCAATTTAGAAATCGATAAGCTAGCTGATGAGTACGAACTTGGAATAAGGAAAAAAGGATACATTCCTCTGATAACATATGGGAATGATGTAACCAAGTGCATAATAAAAATTATGAGTGGCACAATTATGAGTTCGAAAATGAAGAGTGTGAGGAAATAGGAATAGAGGACAAAGACTATCATCCACCAGAAGTACAAGTAGAAACTTTCGAGGTTAAGAAATACTCATTTGAAGGTGGACAAAGTTTCATCTGTGTTACCAAAGACTTGGATAATATTTTACCTCTTGGAAGGAAGAACGGATCTAAATTTAAGGAAATTATCCGAAAGGAAGTTGAAAACAACAAAACATAGAATGGGCATGAGTCTAACTTAAAGACTCGTTAATAAACAAAAGTTCTTGTCAGGAGACAACCCGTCCTTTATTTAATGAAATTTCCTTTTTGCATTAGTTGGTTTGCATGTTTCTTACTTTGTTTTATAGGATCCAGCAGCTAGGAGGCAATTATTGATGCTGGCTCAACTCATAATCATGTGGTAACTTTGCTGAATCTGCAGCAGTTACGACGTAACAACTTAGTTTACGCCATAACCACTGTAGTTACGATGTAAGCCATTTCATGGTTACGCCGTAACACCTCAAAACTTAAATTTTTCACCACTTGATTACGACGTAACCACCGTGGTTACGCCGTAACCTCCTTCTGAAATCATAAAATTTTAAGTTTTTAAACATGTCTAAACCTTGTATACGTAAATGGACTTTGTGGTATGTTCTCTGGAAGCCCTTACGAGACTAAACTCGTCCACTTAGGCCACCAAGTGGTTTAAAAGGCTTATTGCATATACTAAATGCAACCGTGATTCCTACGAAAGTGAGTTAGGTTTGTATTTCTTGTACACTTCATAATTCTTATAGAACGATTTTATGCTTTGGTTTGTTTTTGTGATCACAGGGGATAAAGAGCTTACTAGAAGACGAAGATAATCTAAAAGATTTATGCCAAATTTCAAATCTCGAAGCAATGCTTAGGGAGTTTCTTGTCTTAATTCTACTCTCTCCTTTTTATTTCATTTCCTTAATGTACAATAGGGACATTGTACAAATCAAGTAGGGGGATGGGAGTAGAATTAATACTTGACGTATGTTTTGCCTTTGATTTTCTAGTTTTCTTTGAAAATTATGCCAATTTTAAAATTTTGACAAATTTTTCTTAAATAACTAAAATTAATCTTTGTCAAATGCACATTACCCTTTGTTATTACTTGGTGAGATTTAGCAGGAATAGATAGTTCAAGAAGGCAACACTTAGGAAATCACCCAAATAGCCTATATGTGTGTGTTTATCGACTTGTTACACTGACTTGTCGACCACCCGTGATAAACCCTTTTGTTGCACTTATTATTAGTGCAAAATACCCCTATATCACCCTTGTTAAACCAATCTATGTTTTCACCTAATGATATATGTATCGTTACACTACTTCACCTTAACCTACCATGTAGTCTATAATTTTCTTTGTGTTTAAATTTTTGGCTACTTAAATCCATGGTTCAGGGGGAATGGGAACGAAAATTTTATGCATTCGTGGAAGACCAATCAGTTATGATCTATAAAGACCCCCTGTATCACCATTTTTGACTTTGTTTATCTTAAGTGGGGGGTGTACGTATAATATCGGATTGCAGGGGCAATAATTAAAGATATAAACTCCTATAACATTTGCATATTTATCATGAAGAAAATGAAGAAAAGAGGGTGAAACAAAAAGCCACCCATGTGCTAAAAATGTAAAGATGGTGCAAAATAAAAAATAGAGCTAGTAGCCTATTATTACACAAAGACATCTCAATAATTATGAAGAATAGAGCTAGTAGCCCATTATTATACCAAGTCATACCAATACTCATGAAGAATGGAGCTAGTAGCCCATTATTGAAAATCAGATTTTCGGACTTAAACTCTTGGACACATGGATGGACGGTGGCTAGTTATGACAACCTTAGATAACTCTAGACTATTTGTTTCGTGGTTTATATTAACAACCATTAAATGTGTATCCCATGTCTATCCTAACCCTTTATCACCCTGTAAAACCATATTACCCTTGTTGCCTTTGAGAGTTATTTAGACCCTAATTCTAACTGGTGCAAATTTGTGTACTTTCCAAGCTTATGATAGAATACATGTGATGACTGTGCAATTGAGCGATCACCCTAAAAATGAAACACTTAGACTAGTGGAGAGCTAAGTGATTTTTTATCCCCTTTTCGTGAGGTGTTCGACTTTGATGTTTTCTAGCATAAGAGTTTTATAGATTCATTTCTTGAAGTCATTCTAGATAAATCTTTTTATGAAATGTACTGACAGGTTTTACTTGAGGGCAAGCAGAAAGTCAAGTGGGGGGATATTTGATAGCATCAAATATATAATACTTTTTGATGGTAAAATACCCCCTATATTACCTGGAAATGTTTCACTAACACTCGAAAACGAGATATTTTCTATCATTTTGTAGTTTTCAGGTGAAATGCAGGAAAGTGACAAGAAACAAGGGAAAAAGGACTCAAAGTGTAAATATTTGAAGAATGTTATGGCGCAACACCAAATATGGTTAAGCCGTAACATTTTTTTAAGCAAGTATGAAGATCAAGGACAACTTTACGACGTAACACCATATCTAGTTACTCCGTAAACATGAATTTGGAAGGAAATCTCACCATAGATAGGGTTACGACGTAACACCCTATATGGTTACGCCGTAACCATAAAGATCTATAACTATGGAATGAAGATCACACACATATGGAAATTATTTGAAGGTTACGGTGTAACACCATATCTGGTTACGCCGTAACAACTGCTTAAATATGGAATGTCATGTAAGAAGGTTACGGCGTAACACACTTATCAGTTACGCCGTAACAGGTTCGATACCTATAAATAGATGCCTCATTCAAGCTATTCCGACATCACTTCCTCCACAGCCAATTGGAGAGGCGACAAAGGCTTCCAACCTTTGAAGAATTCCACCTGGAGTCCAAGGGAGATCACACTTTACTTACTTTTTGTATTTAATCTTCAAAAACGAATCTTGTAATAATTATGTGCTTTCAATATATGATTACTTCTATTTCTTGTTGTGTTTCCGTCACCATGAGCGGCTAAGCACTTAAAGTGCTGGCCTAGTTATGTAATTACTGTTGTTACGATGTTTGTTTCCTGTTAGATTATGGCTTCGTTAGATATTCCTCTGATTATCGTGTAACCCTAGGTTTTGGTAGTACGGATGGTTTGGACCTGGCTTGCCCCATTATTAGATTATCTAGTCAATACGGGATCCATCGGGTACTAGGGAGGATCACTAACTCCTTACCTAGTGTAGGAACTAACCGGTCACCGCACTTATCACTCAATTTACTTAAGAAGTACAAGAACTCTTTTAGAGAGGGTTAATAATTTGCATAGGTTATTAGATAAGTTTTGGGAATAGTTGGGATTAATCACTTCAACCTGGATAACCTACCTCCCAGAAAATTTGGGACTGATTTGGAATCGCAGGAAGTATAGGATAGACTAAATATGCACATTCAAGTCTATCGACCTTAGAAACCACTAATGAAACCATAGTTTAACATTGCACAGGAAAATGTTTTCATAACAGTAGTAATGAAGTAACTAGGTTAGAACGTTTTCTTTCTTGATATCTCCAACTCTTTTAATTTCCAGTTATTTATTTTATTGTTATTTATTTCAAATCAACTCAAAAACCACTTTTAAAACATGACATTTCAAATTAAAACTAATTACAACTTAGCTCTTGGGACGACCTCGGATTTACCATTCTATACTACCCACGATCAGGTTCTCTGCCCGTTAGTGCGTTGTCAGGTAGATCGATTTTTATAAATTTAAAACTTGGTAAAAATATATTTTAAAATAAAATACGCATCAAGTTTTTGGCGCCGCTGCCGAAGAGCTAAGAATCATTAGTTTTAACATGAGTAATACAGAACAACCAGAATCAACTGTCAACGAATACCTAACTAGGGTAAGAGACGACAACAGACCTGGAGTTGTCAGACCTCTATTTGAAGAAAATATTAAGTTCGAATTCTGGGGTCAATGCATTGACGAACTAAAGAACAATGTGTTCCTTGGAAACAATAACAAAAACCCCCTCGAACACATCTCACATATCATATCTATTGTCAACCTCTTCCAATCTCCTGGAGTATTAAGAGACCAGGTAATGCTCATGGCATTCCCTTTTACGTTGAAAGGAAAAAACCAGACTCTGGATAAATCGGTTGTCAGCAGTATCCATTACAACATGGGACCTCCTGAAAAACGCCTTTCTAAGCAGATACCACCCACTTTCCTAAATTATCAGACACACCAAGGCTATCAGAAATTTTGGGCAAGACTGCAACGAACCCTTACATCTTGCATAGGAACGGTTCAACGATCTACTTTATAATTGTCCAAAGCATAAAATCAATAAGCACGAACAACTACAAATTTTCTACCAAGGACTAGACCTCAGAACTAGAAAGAAGGCGGATTTCATGGGACCTATCCCAAGAATGACACCAGCCACTGGAATTAAGGCCATCGACGAATTGTCAAAACACTCTCTCTCCTGGTATAAAGAAGAGGAAGACAAGGAAAATGATTTTGACAAAGTACTCAAACATATCAACGATTTCGAACACAACATTAGTGTTCTTAACAAGGAAGTATGAATGGTGCGACACCAGTATAAAACTCCAAATGATGAAAGGGATACTCTTCTGGAAGAAAGAAGAGTGTGAGTTTTGTTTGGAGAATTAAAAGGAATTACAACAGGACGTTCAAGAATCAAGCTTCTGCTATTAAAACTATTGAAAAAAACCTCAGCCGAATTGCTAAATCAATACACGGGAGGGGGGTTGGTACTCTTCCAAGCTTTACCAAAACAAATTTGAGAGGATTGGCTCATGTTATTACCACTCGCAGTGGGCTAAACTACCAACCTCCTAAAAACCCCCTTGAGAATAGCAACAGCCTATAAAATACCACCACCAAACATATCTCTACCACTGAGAAAATAACTCCTGAACAAACATATAATAGCACTAAAATGATTGATCCACCTATCCCTTTTCCTAAACGACTAAAAAGGAGAAGGAAAAAGAACAGTTTGTAAAATTCCTAGAGAACCTCCAACAACTTCACATCAACATCCCTTTTACAAAATCCCTCGAACAAATGCCAAAATACGTCAATTTTATGAAGGATCTTCTTTCAAGAAAGGGAAAAGGAAGCAAAGCATCTAAAATTATATTAAATGAAAAATGCTCCGCATTCGTTCTAAACAAAGTCCCTCTTAAAGAAAAGGTCCCAGGAGGTTTCACTATACCATGTGTAATAGGGCAAAGTGAAATTACAAGGGCCTTGGCTGATCTGGGGGCTAGCATAAGTTTGATGCCATACTCGATGTTTCTACGACTAAACCTAGGTGATCTTAAACCCACACGAATGTGTATCGAGCTTGCAAATAAAACCACTCAGTTCCCAAAAGGGATTGCGGAAAATGTCATGGTAAAGATCGACAATTTTTTTTCCCCAGTCGACTTTGTAACCATAGAATTCCCATTATTCTAGGAAGACCATTTTTTGCCACAGCACATGCCATGATTGATGTTTTTAATAAAAAGATATCCTTTGAAGTAGGGGATGAAATCATCACCTTTGATT
>BQNB010135292.1:3857-17799 GCA_026074375.1 Tanacetum coccineum | reverse complement strand
AGACGTACAAGGTTTAACACAAGTTGTTCATTGCTTTCGTGGTTCGAAAATTAAAACCCCTAAAAGGGTTTCGGGTTTTTTTTGTTTGTTTAATTTGGTCCAAGTGGATTTCAGTGGTGATTAGGGTTTTTCTATAAACCCTAATTCGGTGGTTTGGATTTCGGTTACAAGTCAAGTAAGTTGTTTGGTAATCGATTTTATATAAAGGTTGTTCGTTTGTGAAGTTAAGGCTAGACACCTTAACATATTCGGTTGACGTGATTGTGTGAGCAACCGTAGAGGCGATTGTTTTAGTCGCTTTATTCGTTTTCTTGATCAATTGACTAAGAGGTACGCTTTCTATTTACTTCTTATGTACGTGTTAACTATATGCTATTACTAGATCCATCCGCTGCGTACTCGTAAGCTAATGGTTACCTAGATTATTAAATCCCAACAGATATATATTGTCCACAACATGCATAGAGGCGCATGAGATTAAATCTTAGTCGTCTAGTGTTTAGACTCTTGTTTTCTGCAAACGTTCTTTCATACATGATACACGTTGCGCTTGAGTTATAATCCAACTGAAATGATAATCGCGATATATGTATATAAATTCAATCCAGATTAAAGTATAATCACCAATAATAATATAATCATAACAAAAGCAAGACTACCATATATAGTATATACAGTATATATATAGTATAATCTATATCAAAGGAATTGCATGCGTACCCATGAATAACAGTCTTGGTCTATGCTAGATTTAGTGGAGAAGAAGGCAAGAATAGGGTAAGTTGCTAGTAATGGCGTGATGATCTCTATGCACACATATACATATATATACAAGATTTCCTGGTAAAACTTAGAGGAGCGGTAATTATCATCCAGTGTATTTCACACTGGATAAATTTCATATTCTGAAGACAATAACTTAAGTTATTACACTACGTAAATAGGTTCAGTTATAGAAACGGTCAATACCCCTTGGCCAACACTACGTTATTAACTTCGTATCTATACTATTTATAATTTATAAAGTCATTTTCAAAAATTAAATGCACTATAAACTTTTTAAGATTAGTGTAAAACTTTTTTAATGCAATAGGATATTAAATCAACTCATAACTAATACTGATATTAAAACACTCAATAACTTAAAAGTACAATGATATATTCACATTCTACAACCAAATTAAACACAAAGCTTGAAAACTCAAACATAACTAAACAAACATATTGTATAACCGAATTAAATACAACCAATTAAAAAACCTCTTACTCAAAAGTACAATAATATTTTCACAATATACAATCTAAACAAACTACAACATAATCCAAAATATAAATTAATTAAACACACTAATTAATGTTATTTTAAAAACACCCTAAAATAAAAATTACATGTTATTATACATATTGTGCAAATTAATAAAACACACAAAGCTTCATACAATTTATATGCTAACAAATTGATTGTACATATAGTTTTAAAAACCGGACCGGACCAACAGGTTCAACCAAGAACAAGAGTCGCCACCGGTTCGGCTAGCCAATAAAAACCGCCTGAAAACGAACCGGGTAGGACCCGTCAGAACCGATAAGAAAACGAGTGAGCCAGGCCTCACCAGGATCTGTCTATCCGGTTAATCGTCACAGAGTACCCGATGCCGCGACGCAACGCACGAGTAACATGCTAATATTATATTATATATAAACCCACTCTGTCTTTATCTTGAATTTAATCGAATTTAATAAATATGCGTCTAACTTTTGACAAGAGTTAACTTATGTCATTCAATTTATATGCCTACCTTCCCTCTATGAACAATTTATGTATCCTTTTTATTATAAATTTTCATTTCTCTTCCTTCTTGTTTATCATTATCCTGCAACCTAAATTGGTAAAATAATCAATAGATAAATTGATTGGGCCAAACTGTTGCATAAAAAAAAGATTTCCACTTGCGCGTTACCGCGGAGCGCATGTATACAATCGTACTCCACTCGATGTAAATCTCAGTTTTATTGACAGGAGATCGAGTTTCCTGTCTGATCCACGCATATCCTTTAATATCATTTGTTAATATTTTTGAAAGAACGCATGTCGAAGATTAAACCCAGATGCGTTTATTTTATGAACTTGACCGAGCTTTCATGCACATTTGTCGACGATAAATTTTTTATAATGGTGTGTATTCAATTAACTCTTGTGTAAGTTTATGTCCAAGTCCATGCACGAAGCCTATTATATTTACCTAATCAAAAAATTCATTAAGTTACTAAGCCCAAAACCCAGTAATTATATTCCCTTTCATGAATTTCGAGAAAACCCATAAGCCGGCTATTTAGTTTCCATGGGCTCATTGAAAAATCTTGCTCTCACCTTTTCCGTCAATCGTATAGTTCTTCCATTTTTTGTTTTTTTATTAATGCATGCATAATGTCATATCTTTATGCACATATTCTGTGTATTTTTAGCACCAAAAGAAACTACACATTAAGTAAAAACAATGACAGAATTAGTACGCGTAGAAAAGCTTAAATGGCTGCCAAATTACGCATGTTCAAGGATCAGATGCTCGTGTATATTGACCGGCATATTGCCGAAGAAGTTATTATATGCTTACTTTTATAGAAAAACACTTAGGCTATATAGGGGAGATTGTTGGGCTCATTTTGTACCCAATCATCCTCAACTAGGATTTGAATAAATAATAACCTAAGTATGAATTGAGTCCATGAACAATAGAACATCTAGGGAGTCATTTACAGAGTTTTACAGTGACTAAAGAAAGTTTCACCACTTCCCGAGGCGAAACCCAGTAAGTGAAGCCGTTGAATTAAAAGAAGATGTTGGAGTCAGTGAGTGATGACAATTACTCACTCACTCCCCTTGATCTCCTATCAACATCCTGAAGGCATTCCGAAACAAATATGTGGAGAACTTTCTTAGAAAGATAAGTGATAGGTACTTATCATAGGAAGTCAATGAAGTACAAACGTTGGTAAAAAAAAGATAAACAGTTGTCAACAATGTTCTTTAAAGTGGTATTGGACACATTCCAAGAATAGAAGATAATGGAAGCAGTAAGTACCTTCCTAGTTAGATGCTTAACATGTCTCTGTTAACCCACGAGTATCCGCCTCGAACTTTTCCTATAAAAGATAATGTACGTTGTAATGGAGTAAATGTTGACCTCGTACAATAAATGTGAAGCACATTTACGAGAGCGTTTACTACTCCAAGAACTTAGTCCCTGAACTCATTCGGTGTGTTAGCATGATTCTTAAACACTTACTTTGGTTTGTAATTAAGATAGTGAGTAGACCGTCATACTTTGTCATTCAACTTAGATTGTTATTCAACAAACAATCATAGTAAATTTCTTTAATTTAAAGCTAATGCGAATTTGATCATTGAAAAAATTTAGATGTTTTTAAGTATTATTACATTAAAAGAAATTAAACATACATCAAATTTCATGGAAAGTGATCTAACTTGGCAATTTATAAGTTATAATCAGTTCAAAGGGAAACACATGGTTCAACCGACCGTTGGGCAATATTCTTTTCCAAATAACAGAGTAAATTTAAGAAAAATATAATTTAGGTTTATTAGCTGATAATTAGAACCCACACATATTGTATAAGTTGTAGTTTCGAGCACATTAGATAAAATTTCTGGTCTGGTTCGATCCACTGGTTTTTGTATTCTAGCCGGTGGGTCGCAGGTTTGATTCATACTATGTAAATTATTTTTGCTTTGGTTTATAGCAAATATATTTCTTATTTTAAGTTTAATGTCTTTTAATTGTTTGATTTACTTAGAATATTACTGTAATTAACTTCATAATACTTATAAAAATGCGATGCATGAATCTCGTCGATTAATCATAATTCGAAATTATAATGCATTATTGTCCTTATGTGCCAATTAGAGTTGCGCAACGAGACCCCAAAATTTATTGCAAGTAGTATTTGCGAAAAAAATGATATTTATGTCTATATATTCGAAAGACAATATATATAAAATATGATGATGAGAATAGAACCGGGAAAATGTTATCTAGAATGCCCTAGTTGCAACTTGTTGGAAATAAATTAAATTTAACGCTTAGGTCAAACTTGTTACTAGGCCCAGGACGAAACCAGGACCAAATATGACCAGGTGCGCAATTTTTTTTGAATCGTAATACTAGAAACATATTTTGATGAACCGAGTGCATTTAAGATGACTTTAGGAAAAATCAATGGTTTTTACTCAAAATTAACACTACATCTAAAAAATCCGTGGGATTCTCGGGCACCCGCGAGAACCCCTGTTCCGTCCCTGTTACTAGCCAATAAGTTTTAAAATAGGCAATCTTAGATACCCAGCTATTTTTCATATATGCATACAAGGGTGTAGAACGGTAAACGTGACATGATATATAACTCGATGTACTTAGACCGAATCAAGCTCAAGCTATTGGAGGTCGGGCTCTAATATCAAAAATACTTGTCTTCTAAAGATTACAAGTCTTATGGAACTTGTGTTTTTTTCTTCATTTAGACCATTTGTAAATGTATATTTACATGCATACCATACTAAAAAGCTCAAAAGTATAAGTCTTAAAGTTAACTTTAATTAATGTTGTTATTATTATTCTAAAATCGTTAAATGGGGTCAATTTGAGCCGAGCTCAAGAGTGTTGATTACTTAACACAGACTAAAGCTGGAAATTTAACTAATACTTGGTTGAGTTCAGTACGAGTTTCAAGCTTGAGTTTTTAGACCGATTCAAGAGGTGTTTTTTTTTTAACGACAACTTTATTGTAGCAAGAGGTGTTTGAGTTAATAAATCATTCGAAACTCTCAAGTTGCGGCTTGGGGAGAGGGCATAATGGAGACCTCCATCACGTGCCATCCGCCGTTATAGCTTCCCAACCATCGCGTGTGGTTCCTCCATTTTGGCATTGTTTAGGTGGTGCAAACCACCTAACGAAATAAACTTTTTTTTCTTTTTGTTTGTGAGTGTGCACGGTATATTATGGTAATGTTTGTATTAAGTGAACTAGTGAAGTATCTTTATGTGTTTAGTTAGGTGGTCCATTACGTTTGCCAGGTGGTGGTCTAGGTGGTGTATTGAAAATCTAATATGAAATTTAGGTGGAAGTGATGGATAAGATGACCATTGAACCGAACCTTACAATAACATAATTTTATTTCTAACACACCAGGAGACCAATCCAAGGCTCAAATAATAATGAAAATATAGATATAGCTTGCATAAGAGGAGGGGGGAGGTCAATGCGGCGACTTCACACTAATAAAAAAGGCAGAATCGGTGATTCACTACTAGAAAAATGCCATTAGCAACAATTAGAAATCGTTGCTAAATTGAGCATTTAGCATCTAATTTTAGCAACGAAATTATTAACAAAGTTGCTATTTTTTTAGCAACAAAAAAATTAGTCAGTATTTCTTCAAATGATCATAAATATATGTTGCTAATTTAACAACGATTAAGCAATTTCATTGCATTTTAAAATTAGCACCCGTCGAATTAGCAACTAACATCAATTTTGGGCCAAAATTAAGGAGCCTCATTATACCTATGTTTGTGAATTTACGTTATATATGTGAACAGGAGCGTTATTGTGGTATACACTTTAAAGTGAAAAACAATAGGCATATTTATGGACCATTAGATCAGTCATCTCAAATGAGATTAGAATTTAATAAGTTGGATGTCACATTTGTAATTAAATAAAAAAATAAATGCTATTATTTAGCAACCTAATCAAAGCATTTAAAGAATGCGTTTGATTTATAGGGAAAAGTATTAAAGTTTTTTTGACTACGTTTAAATGATTTGACTTTTTTCCTTATGAATCAATTTTGCCAATTATTTATAGATTGTTTTAAATATATACTAGCAAGGTACTCGCGCGTTGCGGCGGCGGGTACCCTGAAATAAAAAGTTATGACGAACAATGGTTTTCTTAATTATTAGTACATTTTTGTGACAATAAATTTATATATGTTAATAATTTGATGTCACATGGTTTAACTCTTTAACCAATGTTAATGTTTTTCATTATACAATTGTGATATTAAATATTTTACTTGTGTTATAATTAAAATGATAAAATTAGTAACTTGTATAGTTTGTACCATGTATTATATTAATTGTATGTTTGAGTAATGGGGTATTTTTAATATTAGCATTAATTATATAAGTTAAATTAGTGTATGAGTGCATTAAATAGTTGTAAACAAAGCTTTAAAAACTTGTAATGATTAAAATTAAGTTTTCATTGTGCATTATAGGTATTGTACAATATGCTTTATATGTTATATTACTTAAATTTTTTTAGGTATTTAATGAAGAGAGATGGTGGTTTTCTTTTTATATGTAGTATAGATATTAAATGAGTATATATATATATATTAAAAACAACTGATACAAATGAATATACACATTAAAAATAATTGATACAGAAGAAAAAAAATAACTGATAAAAACGAGTATATATATTAAATACAATTGATACAAAAGAAAAAACAACTGATACAAATGAATATATATATTAAAAACAACTGATACAGAGAAAAAAAACAACTGATACAAAAGATTCGAATGATACATATCTGAATGTTATGTATGGAAAACCGGATTCATATACATGTAATATTTTAATGCAAGTTTCAACAACGAAAAAAAACGTAAAAAACATGAAAAAAAAGAAAAAAAAAGTTTGTTGGAAGTATATCATAGTGGAAATCTATAGAAAGATAATTAAACGCGCGTCGTGATGCTATATTTTTTTGGCTTAACGATTAATAGTTTAGGAGATATTTAAGTTTTACAAAATTGATGAAATAATAAAATTCTTTTAATCCCAGCCATTAATTTCTTTTTAGATGGCTGGTGATGATGCGTCCCCTAGTATCCAAGTCATTTATGGCAATATGACTCTCCTCTATAAATATGAGATTTTATGATGTATTAATAGTGTGACAAAAGATCTAAAATATACTTTTAGTGTTATTAATTTTTTTATTGGCCAAAACACATATTAGTACTTTGAACTTGGCAAAGTGAATCATCTAGTACCCTAAACTTTTAAAGGTGTAGAATGATACCCTGAACTTGACAAAATAAAATTTCTACTACCCTATACTAATAAACTTAACAATTAATTATTTTTCTTTTCTTTTTTAAAATCATTTTAGTAGAGTATTTTGTAATAAATAATTTATAGTAAAACTTTTAGCTAGGCAAATATATTTTTTCCTAATTTTTTTATTTAAAAATTAATATAATATTTTAGTTGATTATTTAGAATAATAATGATGTTTGTTTCAAATAATTTTTATATCAACTTATAACTAATTATATATGAGTTTTGTAATTTTCATTTAAATATGCATATAAATAACTAAAAAGTCAAATTGTAATTGTTTCAAAATTATTTGAAATAAACACTTCAGTATATAATACGGAAATTTATGTATGGAAAAATACTTTGTAGAAAATGAATTATCGCACTACTTTTGATAAATTGATATTTGCATTATATACTTAAATGTTCGTTTTAAATAATTTCAAGACAATAACAATTTTGACTATTTATTTCTTTATATGCATATATAAATTGAAAATTACAAAACTACTATATAGTTAGTTATAACTTGATTTAAAACTTATTTGAAACAAACATCTAATAATATAAAATGAAGATATATTAAAAGTAGCGCGCTAGAAATATTTTAGAAATCAATGCTACATATATATATTTTATTCTAAATAATCTATTAAAATACTATATAATTTTTAAAAGATACGAAATAATTAAATTTTAGGGAAATATTATATTTGACTAGCTAAAAATTTTACTATAAAATATTTATTACAAAATATTATATTAAAATGATTTTTAGAAAGAAAAAAATAATTACTTGTTGAGTCTATTAGTGTAGGGTAGTAGAAATTTTATTTTGTCAAGTTCAAAGTAATATTCTGCACCCTTAAGAGTTCAGGGTACTAAATGATCCATTTTGTCAAGTTTAAGGTACTAATATATGTTTTGGCCTTTTTTATTTAAAAACTAAATATAAGAAATACACATGTCACATTTATATTGGTTTTTATTGTATTCTATTTTAAGGTGTTTGCAATTTGAACGCAAATCTATATGTCAATGTCTCTTCTTTGTAAATCTCATTAGTAAAATACAACTCATCTTTCCACAATGAATAAAACGTTATTAAGAGGCCTCATTATAACGGATAGTTATCAGTGAACACCTTTTATACAAACCATTAAGTTTTTTTTTTTTTTTTGATAAGGCCTCCTTTTAATTATTGCTCGAGGCCTCCAAATTAATTAGTCGGCGCTGCAAAAAGGTAATCGCCACGAAACTAGTCGAATCGCAGAACCTAATGTAAAACTCATGTAAATAAAATAAAGAAAGTATGACTTTAATTAACAATAATAAAAGTGTATATACCGCATGTTGATAGTTAAATATTACAAGTATTCTAATATTTTTACAAAGGTAAATGCTACTTGTAATGACTCGTAAATTAGACAATGTAGCTACTTGTAAGTAAATAGTACACTAGCGTCTACTTGTAAATTAATTAGAACTTTCAAAGTATGATGTTAAATAATAAATGGGTAAATTCTAACCACTCATTTTTTTCATCAAAATAAAAAAACTCACTTCCCACCTTTTACTTAAAAATAAAATACCTTGCAAACGGTAAATCGTTAAAAGAAAAAAAATACACCATCGCGACGAGTATTTCTTTATCTTTCTATAGACTTCTATATACTTTCGACGTACTTTTTTTTACAGTCACGTCTAAAAAAACCACATGTGATTTTACAAAATCACATGTGATTTTTTCAGACGTGACTGAAAAAAAATTAAAAAAAAAGTTCGTCGAAAGAAATCACATGTGATTTTTTCAGACGTGAATGAAAAAAAAGTTCGTCGAAAAAAATCACATGTGATTGTGTTATAAATCACATGAGATTGTGATACAAAGCACATGTGATATTTTCATACGTGACTGAAAAAAAATAAAAAAAAAATCGTCGAAAGAAATCACATGTGATTGTGATGCAAATCACATGTGATTTTTTTCAGACGCGGCTGAAAAAAAAATCAAAAAAAAAATTTGTCGAAAGCATATAGAAGTGCCAACTATAGAAAGTTGATTTAGTTTTCGTCGCGATGGTATGTTTCGTTTTGCATAACGATTAACGATTTGTGAGATATTTAATTTTTAAAAAATAGGATAAAAGTGAGTTTTTTAATTAAATTAAAATAAGAATTGATGTAAACCATTAAATGAAAATAAATTAGATGGTTGATATGAAATGAATTATTCTTTAATTATATAGTGTTCTACATGAAACATTTCTCATAGATTTATATACCATGTTATAGTGGTCCAAAATCTATGATACTCGTAATAAGTTAATAGCAACTACTTGCATCACATACGCTAAACAATGATAGAAGCCTTATAATACTTATTATTTTATGCAACTTGTACACTATATAACTTATTATTTTATGCAACTTGTACACTATAGTTAATAAAAGATTATTTGGTCAAAAGATTGCTGTTGAAGTCGATTGAGCACATATTTACAAATATTGTCAACCTAGTAATACATATTATTTCCACCACTAAGCTCATGTTGACATTCTCTCTACAGCCTATCATTGACATTCTCTTTAATCCAACCGTATTTTCCGCTTAAAACCCACTATGAAAATTCAATAAAAAAGCATAATTCTACATCAATTGATTCCCAATTTCCAAATCTAATTAGATAAATCGATTCAGCAGGGTAGACTACATAGTTAATTGTTTTTAAATTTCAATTTTGATGATTATTTCAAATTTTTAGATATAATTTTAGCGAATTCAAATCATTTCAAACGCCAAATAAGAAACGTTCAACTAAGAGAAAATTGAAAGTTCTGGTGAGATTTAATGATCATATTATGAGTAATTTGAGCCAAAATAGAGTGAATTGTGATTCTAATAAGGATTATGAGGAAATTAGGGTTCATGAAGGGGGAGTTATGGATGAAATTGGAGGAAATTGAGGTGGAGGAGACCAGAGGAGATGTTGGTGTTAGTGCTAGTAATATTTGTGCTCATGATATCCACATTGAAAGTAATACTGATGATAGGGATAAAATGATGATACTATCGTAACATTTTTTTATGCAATAACTGGGAAAAAAAAACTCTCACCCGACTTGGGCGATTTAGACGAAATAAACAAACAAAAACCCTAAGTCGACTCGGTCATACCCGTAAAAATTTCCATTTATTCATTGTTGACTTTTTCGTGGTTTAGTTGACTTTTATTAATTTCGTGTAATTTTTCGTTTAACCGGGAAGTCTCCCGCATGTATATGAGAATCGTTACCGGATGCGTTCCGGCATGCTAATTAATGTAGTCTTTTGGTAAATATCGCGTTTTTACGTTTCGGATAGATGGTTAAATTTTCAGATTTTACTATTGAGTTATCGCACATTTTCAGTTATTGCGTAAATCGTGAACGATATTTGAAAAATAACATGTGCTTGAAAATAAATATCTAAAGTCCTAGGATACCACCTTCGCATGTTTAAAATTTAAAATTTTCAAAATCCCCCCCCCCCCCCCCTTTCCTTGTGTTGGCGTCCGCCACCCCCAACACCAACATTCCACCTAAAAGTTTGCTTTTATGTTCCCTAGATATTTTTAAAGTGCTAGGATTCCCTTTTCTTGTGTGGTATATTTGTGTCTTGATACATTTCACCTTCTATTCACCACTAATACATTTCTCTCTCAAGGAAAAACACACAAACTCAAAACCCTCTCCCTATTTCCCTCTCTTGTTCGTCCGACGCCAAGAACACACACACAAACACACAGTTTTCCATCTTTTATCAAGAATTTGAAAGCAAAAGATTATTCGGGGTTGATTCTTATAGTAATTTGGGTATCATTTCTAAAATTTTCTTGTACTTCCTTGATTCTTATCATATCTAGAAGCTAGTTGTACAACTCGTTTTATAAAAATCAAAGATTTAAATTTTACAAAACCCTCATAAGGGTTTATATATGTTTGAAATGTATAAAAGGATGTTGGTAATCAAAGGAAATTGAGAGAGAATAAAATTGGAGGGAAAAACGGTTTGTATTTCTCTAACTAAAAACTGAAGCTGTATATCACTATTTATAGACATTATAAGAAAGTCAAATTAAGCTACTTTAATCCTACAATTAACACTACAATTACACTATATCAGACTAATTACAACAATGAATAAATAAGTTACATCTCTTTGCATCTTCTCTGAACTTTATGGTGAAGCTTGAGCTTGTTAGGCTGTCGGGATTGCATAGTTGACTTTACTGAGTTGACTTTGCTATCTGCAGTATTCTTGTTTTGTTTTGAACTTAAGAGCTGGCTTCAGTAGCTGTAGTAGTTCCTTTACCCCCCCTGCAAGTTGGCATTGTGAAAGGATCACAAATGCCAAACTTAGATAGACAGTTATAGTGAAGAATTTTGGGGATTTCTTCTGTCAAAACATCAGCTGCTTGTAGTTTGGTAGAGATGAAGACTTATAGAACTTGTTTGTTTCAGATTTTGTCTATGACAAAGTGACAATTTATCTTAATGTGCTTTGTCTTGGCTTGTTGAATTGGGTTAGAAGCAAGGGCAATAGTTGATGAGTTGTCACAGTATATAGGGAGAGGGCTTTGAGCTTGAAGATTGAGATCCTTGAAGGGACATTTTAGCCATTGAGTTCACAAGTACAATCTGCTAATGCCCTATATTCAGCTTCAGTGGAGGACCTGGATACAACAATTTGTTTCTTTAAGCTCCATAAAATGAGGCAAGGTCCTAAAAAGATGGTATATCATGTGATTGATCTCCTAGTGACAGGACAGGATGCCTAGTCACTATTACAATAAAATGTGAGTTGTAGGTTGTTTGTTGTAGGGAAGTGAAGTCCTTGTCCTGGACATAGCTTGATATACCTGAGTACCCTGAGAAGAGCTTTCATGTGTGGAGTCATTGGTTCCTAATAAAATTTGCTGAGTAACTAAGCTACTGGTGATTACTTTGTGTGTGTTTGGGTCATATAGGATATAGCCTTTTTGAGTTGGGGGATAACCAACAAGTATTACTGGTATGGACCTTGGTGCAAATTTATCTGGTGTATGGTTATGAACATAAGCTCTGCAACCTAGGATTCTTAAATGATTTAGGTCTGGTGGAACTTTGTGTATGATCTCATAAGGTGATTTGTGTTCAATAGTTTTGGATGGAAGTCTGTTGATTATGTATGTAGCAGCAAGTAAGCAATATCCCCAAAGATGAATTAGAAAAATGACCTTGGAATTTGATTGACCTAGTTACTTCAAGTAGGTGTTTATGTTTTCTTTCAACTCTAGCATTTTGTTGTGGTATATGTGGACACGATGTTTGGTGAATGATGCCATAAGACTGAAAGTTTTCACTGAGAGAAATGTTTAGAAATTATGTGCCATTATCACTTCTTAAAGTTTTGATTTTCTTGTCAAAGTAATTTTGGACATATGAACAAAATGTTTTGATATTGGATATGGTGTGTGATTTTATTGGCATCAAGTAAATCCAAGTTGCTCTTGAGTGATCATCAACAATTGTAAGAAAGTATTTACATTTATTTATTGTAGGATGTTTGTATGGTCCCCAAACATCAACATGTACAAGTTCAAACAATGAAGTAGCATATGAAGTACTGGATTGAAAAGGTAAAGCATGTTGTTTTGAGAGATGACAAATGTTACATTGAAACTCATAAGTACTAGGTATAAAATGTGATAAGCATCTGATTTTCTTAAGGATAGTGAAGGATGGGTGACTAAGCCTTGAGTGCAAAAGCTGTGACTTACTGCTACTATGTAAGATGGTTGATGTGGTTGCAGAGATCTTGGGTGGCGATGAGAGAAAGTAAAGACCATCACAGAGGTTGCCAAGTGCAATCTGCTTGCTCTGGTCCTAAAAAATGCATAGTGATTCAGTTAGTGTAAGTGAGATAGAGGTTCCATGTAGTAGTTTACTTACTGAAAGGATGTTATATGTGAAGGTTGGGATATAAAAGACATTGTGAAGGGTAATGTATTTGTTAATGGTGACTGATCTAACAGTTGTTACTTTTACAGTTTGGTTATTTGGTAAATTGATAGTGATAGGTGTTTTGTAGTTGTAAATGTTATGCATAAGCGATATGTGATCTGTGGCCCTACTATCTATGATCTAAGCAACTTGTAGACAAGTAATAAGTGTTGCAGTAAATTTTGGTAAACAAGTACTTTTGGATGAGAAAATACCATGAGGGCCATTTTGCTGCAGCATGAGGAGAACTTGGTTAAGCTTGTTCTGCAATTAGTCCATCCTAGCTGAGACATGGTCCTCTGAAGGTGCAGTAGCTTGTCCTGATGTACTTGCTTTGTCTTGAGAAGCTTGATCCTGTGTCATGACCATATTCACTACATTTGTTGCTTTGAACTATTTTGTGGGTTGAACTTTTCCATGAAGTGGACGACCAATGGGATAACCAACAATCTTGTAACATTCTTCTTGCAGATGACCTTCTTTCCACAATTACCATAATATACTCCTTTTTTGAAACTGCTTCTCCTCTCAAAACCAGTCTGTGTAGGCCTTTGTGGTGTGAACCTTGAATTTGGAGTGTTTGGCATATTATGTTTTGGATAGTTGTGGTAGTTTAGAGGATTCTATCTGTTTGAATGATTGTTTAGGATTGTAGATGAAGGATATTTGGGTGTGATGACCTCTCTTTGCTTTTTTTCTTGCCTAACTGTAACACCCTCAAATCTGAGTATGCAGCGGAATGTTGAATATCCGAAGGCGTTACATTATTGGGTCAATAGCA
>BQNB010135290.1:3145-18181 GCA_026074375.1 Tanacetum coccineum | reverse complement strand
GGGAATACAAATGATGAAAGGTTTAAGAGGTTTAGGTATATGGATAGCCACAATCATAATTATTCATAACACTCCCTCTTTGATATTCATAGGGCTCTCATACGCTTGAATGTGTTGCCTCGTTAAAAACCTTGCTTGGAAAACCCTATGGGACAAAAGCTTAGCTAAGGAAAAAAGAGTGCAACGCGTATATTCTCCTTCTAATGTATATTCTCCCTCTAATGATTAGATCACTTAAGTTCATTATGTCTTCGCATTCTAGTGTCGTGAATCAACTTCTTAAATGTTGTAGTAGCAAGTGCCTTGGTAAATAAGTCTGCTCGGTTACTACTTAAACGAACCTTTTGAACAATAATGTCGCCACTCTTCTGCAAGGCATGAGTGAAAAAGAACTTTGGTAGAATATGCTTGGTTTGTCACCTTTGATGTATCTGTCCTTAAGTTGAGCAATACATGCTTGCATTATCTTCATGTACAACTGTGGGAGCCTTCTGGCCTAAAGAAATCCTACATGATTCACAAATATGTTGTGTCACACTTTTCAACCATATGCATTCCCGACTCGCTTCATGGATGGCCAACATCTTTGCAGATTTGATGAAGTGGTACTCATTGTTTGCTTTATGGAACTTGTGAAAACATATCCAAGTTGGGACCGATCGGTATGGGGATCAGACATTTATCCTGCATCTACAAAAGCAACTAGATTTCTTTCGAATGAGTTAGTATAATATAAACCCATATCTGTACCTTGAAGCTAGCAAAATATTTGTTTCACCCCACTCCAATGTTTTCTTGTTGGACACGAGCTATACCTTGCTAATAAGTTCAACGGAAATGATATATCGAGTATTGTATGACTCGCAAGAAATAACAATGCCCCAATGGCACTTAAATAAGGTACTTCTAGACCAAGAATTTCCTCGTCGTCATTTGTAGGTAGAAAATGGTCCTTTTCAACATTTAGGGTCCTTACAGCCATCGGGGTGCTCAATAGATGGGATTTATCTATATAAATTCTTTTTAACAATTTATCTGTGTATGCATTTTGGTGAACGATGATCCCTTTTTAGATGTTCAATTTCTAATCCAAACAAAAATTGTTTTTCCAAGGTCTTTCATCTCAAATTCTTTGCTGTAAGCTTCAAACTGCCTTTTACCCCTACGTGGAGTTATGATATTATTTAAATATAAATACCACAATTATGAAATATTAATTGTTCAAATTCTCTTTAAAAAATGCAAGGGAAAATAGTTTTTTTTTATTGTATCCTACCTTTAATAAATATTCACTATGGTCGAATTGTAAAACACATATGCCTAAAATATGATTAATTCAATACAATCAAGTAATGTTCTCGAAAACTTTTCTTATAAGTTTTAAGCATTAAAATTCACTAGCATGCTTCATGCATTTTAATTCATGTAATAAAATCTCTACATCAAATGAGCTATATTCATTTATCTTTTAGACGCATATCAATTATTTGTCACATTGCCAGACTTATACAATATTTAATTACATTATTGGAACCACCACATGTAAACATGCATACTTTAACTGATGCATATTTTAATTTTGTTTTCTCATAAAGACCGATGCATATCTAATAAGTTTTATACATTTATGTATATGGACTGTAAGTCTCAAACACATGTCTCATCACAAGAGACTTCAATTATTCATTAGTTACTTACGTCATTAAAATTTGGCCATTCATCAATCCAAGATCCTCAAATTCATTTTAGCGCTATATTATTTATTTACATAACCATTTTCATGTGCATTATTATATATAGTTTTCGACTTCGATTCATTTCTCTTCGATTCCATATTTCACTAGACATTGCATTATATCATTTATTGAGATCTCATAGTTTTTTTTTCACGTACCCGGGGTTTTTCAATTACCTTCAAGTCTAGTGTCTCTTTAGGAGACTGTTATGGGGTCTTTATCCTCGATTTGACCATCTTAACTTTCTTGCTCCATTTTATATCTTCATTCGAGGTCTTCTATTTGGAATCGATTAGTTTATCACGTTTCAGACGTGCCATAGACTTAATACCAATCATTGGTCTTACTGTTGGGACATACATTGTAATTGGAGCCCTAGTAGCGTATATTATCTAGTCATTTTATTTAGGTCACTAAACATGTCTGATAATTACTAGACCTGGAATATAAATTGTCCCTTGAACTTCAAGTTCATATTCATTAGTGTGAGGATCATCATTTGTATTATCATAATTCATTCCAAATTTCACGCTGCTCATTCTCTCCCTGAATGAATTATCAATTTTAACATCTCATTTTGTACATTGCGGTAGATTTAGTATATATTGCACGATTACAATATCTCACATGGGAACTATATGGTTTGTGACCAAAAACCATTCTAATGGGGAGTAATCATTATAGATTATTGGCAAGATGCGAATTCATATGTTATAACATGCCCCATTAATTAAAAGTTTTGTTCTCATAGTTATTGGCTTTGCAATCAACTAAAGACGTTTTATAAACGTTTCAACAAAAGCAATCCGTGTATGAACATGGGACACCTTTAAGTTCAACACTTATTCCATAATCGCCCAATACTTAGAAGTTTTCACCACCATTCTTAATGATATAATTTGGAAAATCATGCTCGCATTTTATAAGTCGAGCCACTAACCACGCTAACTTTAAGTTGCGTATTTGATGATCATTTTGACGATGCATCGTTTTTAAAACTCAAAATGATCCACATTATGGATGTATAGGCCTACATACATCTCCTTTATATTCTTTCCAAAACTTTATAAGACAAAGTCCACTGTAATTTGATGGTGATAGATGAACAATTAACTTCTATCGAGAACAATCAATTCAATACATTTCGCATCATCATTGACTCGGGATGGTCCAACCGGTCATGCCATACAATAAAATAATCTTGCGACATAAACTTATTGTTTATGATCACTTTTGTGCTTCAACCGCACTTTACTTTATGCGAAATCTTGGCACATAAACAACTAGTTTATGACCACGTGTGCTTCAATTGCACTTGACATTATGTTAAAGTCGAATAATATGGTGAAACTAATACATCACATTTGAACATCAACCTTTTACAATATTACTCAAACATGATGTCATCTGTACATAATATAAATTGATAAGTTTCTTTATAGCTAATATCACTTCTTCAAAACCATACACCATTAGGTGATTAATATTTATTCATGATGCCATGATGCAATGATGTGATTTGCATGTATCATAACATATTGATCCGATAGTAGTTACGTATTAATGTGCTTAAATTTATCCAAAAACTAATTCTCTTTATTATGGAAGCGAATAAACATTCAAAAATCATAGATCAAAGGAGTAAAATATGCATAGATTTGTCACAAAGCCAAGTATCACATTCGAGGGCATCATCAAGCACATATATATAACACATAGCCATTTTAAATTTCATGCATTCCATAATATTGCATACTAAGCAGCAAGCGCATGAGATTATCACATTAGAGAATATGTTGTTTTTAAATTCATATAAATCAATTGTGTCATAAGAAATAATACTACGTAGTCCTTAATATTCTAAGGTCTTTAAATCTATTCCAATATAAAGGCCTTTGGATAACAATTGATGTTATACTTGTCAAACTAAAATTATTGACTTACCTCTCATGTTATAAAATATAAGTAGACTAACAATCAAAAGCCGTAGATGCTATAATATGTATTCACAATTCCGTAAAATAATAAAGCTAAGCATACTAGTTTAGTTGTGGTTTTATCAGTAACCATTTTATCATTTATTTACAATTCTTTTATTTTTCGTGTATTTGTCACATGATTTAGCATCACAAGACTAATCAAGACTTTCAAAGTGTCGACACAGTCAACACCATCAAAACATCATAAATAACAGATATGCTTTTCTCGTAAACAAATGCTGCTCTTTCAAGAAAGCTAATCGGTGACAAAGGCACATAATTAGATTCACATTGGTAAAAACCATCATCCATTGGGATTTGAAGATAGATGATGTTTTTGATCATCTTCTCACATAATAACTTGTATTTAATAAATATAGATATGATAGATATGAGGTCACAAAAATGAGATAATAGATATGACGTGGATTATAGGGAAACATTCCTTCAGTATTAACAATTTTAAGTACCAGTGGGAAAAAAACCAGATAAAATTAATGTGATATCTATAACCGATTGCAGTTACTTTTTGACGAATAAATTTTGATCATATTTGATATGGTTTATTATCTTTTTTATCATTTATGAAGATTAAATGTGATACATTCGAATGGAAGACAAATCATTAGTCTACTCTTTTAGAAGTAACGACCAGATACATAAAACTCTGCCTGAGTGCATGTACGTTGTAACTTTTTTTTATGTAAATTCTTTTTAAAAGGTCAGGAGTATATTATTTTTACACGTATTATATCGTGTCATCTCCTACTATTGCGAGTTAAACTCAGGTTGTAGCAAACACCTAACCATCTAATATCAAGAGCATAAAAGGATTTTATTTATTAGACTATAAAGCTTGGAAAACTTACAACTTTTCCAGAGTCAACCTCAAAAATCGACAGAGCAGAAGCCATTTTTCACGTCTATCGTGTGTACGTCATATATGCATATTCAATCAAGACCAAGGATTGCCGTCTATCGTGCTGATAACGTGTTGTGAAACAACGACCTAATAGCAACACATATATTGATGTATAGAAGGAGAAGAAAGTAGAGATAATCGAGACATGTATTTCATTGATATTGATATACTACAAAGGGAGCCTCAATTTATAGGGCTCTCATATGCTAAATATTTAATACAATCATAATAGAGGGGAATACAAAAGATGTAACCAAAGGGAGTTAAGGTATGTGGATAGCCACTTTATTAATTATTCATAACAATTTGTACTTGTAAAATAAGTGTTCATGTATTCGTGTTCGTAAAAAATGGTATACTTGTCCAACAATTCGTTATTTTCCAAAAATACTTGATGTATTATTTATATAATTTCATTATATAAATAATTTAATTATTTGAGAAAATAATATTTATAAGGTTAAAAACGTTTATAATGTCACTTTTAATAAAAAAAACGTCGTATCTTTCTCGTTTTAATCCCGTTTTCATCGTTCTTTACATGTATGGATTCGTATTTGAAAAATCTAATCAAATATTACATTTATTATATTCATATTTACTGTTATGAACAGTAACAGTAAGTGTAGATTTATAAAAATACTTTTTATAAATTTTAATTGTTGAAATCGTATATTAATTGTATCTTATTCGTTTTAATTCGGTTTTTAGTGATTCTTATGTCCACGGCTTCATAATTAAATTTTATATCATCTAACATAGTCCATGTCCACTGTATGTTTCTGAAAAAAAATCAGTTTTTATAAAATTACTTTTATAAAGTTACTTTTGTTTATTTTATTACATAAACATGAAAAAGTCATAACTAGTTCATTATCCATTGGTTTTTCAAGTTTCTTACTTTTTTAGAATCCTTACAACATCTACTTTTACAGAAAAATATCAAAGAAATATCTCAGATTCGAATTTATATAGTTTTTATAAACTTAGTTTTATAAAAACACTTTTATACGCATAACCTCGTAAAAATCATAACTCCTTCGTTATTTATCGGATTTTCAAGTTCCTTACATGCCTACGATCCTCATGAGATGTATTATTTTTATAAAATATAAAATAAAATATTAATTCGTTCGAATAAACAGTAACAATTAAAAGGTTAATTAACTTATTTTATACACTTTTAAACTTTATAAAATTACCACAAGTCTTCTAATTTATAAATTAACATCCATGGTATATAATTTAAATCCTCTACATTGTGATAGGTCCATATTGTCCAAGAAAATTGTCCCACATATTTATTTACTTATCTAAACTTTATAAATAAATAAATAATCATAATTTGACAAATAATTATATAAATACTCCATTGCTTGTAAATCCTTGTTTTAAACATATTAACATATTTTAAACATTATCTTGATCACAAAACAAAAGTAATTCGTGTATACATATACATGTTTTTATTTTATAACTTCATAAAATAAACCTAGGTGATGATTTAACTATACACAATTATATAAAACATAAAATTAACATATTGAAAAGATTAGAGCTTTAGGTAAACGTTAGATGAGTGTAGGATGATTGATGAACAATACTAAACCCAACCAAACAAACCCTAATTCGAAAATGGAAGTAGAAACCCTAATTTCTTCAAGAAACCTTAATGTCAAACCTTCCTTGCTTAACCCTTATAGAAACCAAACCAAGCTTCCAAGACACCTTGTATATGATTAATAATAACCCTTGAATAGTTGTGCTAACTTAGAAATCAAAAATACAAAGTATATGTGTGAGTGGGTAGTGAGCCGTGGGCTAGGATGTGAAAAAAAGAGAAACACTTAAGTTTTATGCTTGTAAATGATGTGTGTATGATTATACTACTTTATGGCATCTATTTATAGATGAACATGCATGTATACCATCTTAGGGAAACCAACAAATGGTTTTGAGGTCTTGCAAGGGTGTAACCGGTTATGGAGCTCAAAAAGGGGGAACCAAAAGAGTTTTTAAGTTATTAAGTACATACTAGTATAGGGACATGTCATGGATGGTTTCTACTTTGTGTAAGAATGAATTGACATGTCTTACATGCTTGGTTCTTGTCTCATCTCCCTTCCTTGGTTCTTGCCGTGAGTTATAACACAAGGGGGGACACAAATTGGGTAAAAGTGGTGGTTTGATCCATTGGATAACAAATATGATAGTTTATTCAAGTTAGTGGAGGTGTAGGATTTAATTTCAAGTTGTATGAGTGTGTATATGCACAATTTCGTGTAGGGGATGATTTGGACAAGGTTTTATGAAGTTTTTGGGTATTGTGGGTATTAGTGGGTATTTGTTGAAGTGTAGATGGGTTTATGGTTTGCCATGCATGCAAAAGTGTAGTTTTATTGTGTTACGTAAACGTTTTACGTAACCAATAAAATAAAAAGCGTAAAGTTATAAATTATCATTCTAATAACTTCATAACACTTACTTGACCTTAAAAATTTATGTGTTATGATGCCGTTTACGTAAATGATCATTTTTAGTTTTACGCGATTTAGCAACGATAAAATTAAAAGTAAACGCGCAAAAAGTCTAAAAATAACTTAATTGAATAATCAAGCCGTAAATGACCTGAAAATATGAAATGTTACATATCATTCCTAAGTTTAGACGGTACTTCTTCCTAAACCCTAGACTTAGCAATTCTATCACAATTAACCAAATCCGCATAAAGCATTCGTAGCTTATTATAATCTATCTTAGGAGACAATAATTGTGATCTTAATCGAAATCCTAGCACAAGCGAGACTTTACAAACCTTTACTGCTTAACGTTCTTTATATACTAGTAGTCCACTATCCAGATCTTTACCTAAGGAATCAAATTGTTATTTGTTAATCCTAGGTCACCTGCTAGTCTAACTTGTTCACTAAACCAAAGGCAAAGACAGGTCAATATTTGTTATCCTATTACTCTAGATATATAAATTGCTATATAGAGAGCCATCTGGACTCTAGCTACCGCTCTATTTGTATTCCTAGATATAATTGAATGATAGGTCGCATACTTAAGCACATAAACGAGTATAAATTTATAAACATAAAACAACTCACAACGAATAAGCATACAATCTTAGATAAACAAACTAAACATTAAATTATCATAAACATGGCTAATACCTAAAGGTATTAGCCAATAGCCATTGTAACTACCCAAATGTCATAGATGAACGATTAAGGTAAACTAAACGATAATGAACGATACCAAAAACCAAACGCGCATTTAGAGTATAGAGATTACAAGGGTTTTACTATGGATTGAAGTGCTTTGTAGGACCTTCTTGGCTTCTCTTCTCTTTTGAAAATAAAACTTAGTGGTTAATACCTCTTCTCAGTATTGTTTCCCCTCCTAAAATTCATATTAGCGTTCGGTATTTATAGATTATGGAATTTAGTCGATACGTCGTATTGAAAGAGTTCAATATGGCGTATTAGGGTAACTTGGCGTGGGCTCCACTATTATTATATTCCAAAATATTCCATGACTTGTACTTAAATACGGCGTATGGCTTCGTATGGATACGGCACATAGATCTTCTCTTCATGGATGTTGAGTGAAGTTTAGGGGCACACATACACGATTCTTCCTTGATTGATAACGGTGTATAGTGTCAGAATCAATGCTCTTCATGATTTCTTCGTTTAACCTCCAAAATGCGTGCCTTTTGATTAACTTTCACTCTTTGTTCGATAATACTGCAAATCATAAATATAAGTAATTAAGTACTAATTCATGCATAAATAATGTAAAACGAGAAATTTAGTTGGGATAAATAATGCTATAAAATAGACGTTATTTGATGTCATCGCCTACCTCGTCTATCTTGTCACCTCTAACACTACCTTCTGCATCAGCAGTCACAAAACCTACTGATGATGAAACAACTAACACAAATGTTGTGCAACATTGACTAGGATCTCCTTTATGTTTTAACGATGACAAATAAACGTTCGCAAAACGTAAAATCACAAACGATAGCCAAAATCCGTAAGGCAGGACTTTTACATTTGGAGCTTTGGGCACGCGTCAGCGCATGACCAGCGTGCCACACGCGAAGTTTGTTTTACGAATTTTACAATTGTCAGTTTCCCTCTTACCCGACACATGTGGAAACTTCAATAAAGGTATGCACATGATATTTGAGCATTTGGGAACACTCCAAATGAGGTTTAGACTTAGAGAGGAGCACAAACAAATCCTCTCGTTTTTCTATAAAACGCCAACTCAAATCTTTTATCAAACGCCTCTAGCCAAGGCGATACTTCTTTCTAAACATAGTATGATTATACTTTCAACATACCAACAAGCAAAAGTAACTATTTGACCTTAATCCAGATTTACGTTTTTCCTAATCACGTAACGGGTTTTACTCTCTTATTGGTCAAACTAAGTCAAATGTCACTTTGCGTAAACGCATCCTTTCCTGTTATAGGATATGCTTTACTTAAGATGCAAATCACTTAGCTTGTTCGTATCAAGATGATTAGTGATCAAATCCATTGTTGATTATCATGGATTCAAGTCTAAATGACTAAATAAGTTTGTGGTATTTGGAAGTTAATCATACATTGACTTTTCTCACTTCCTTACCCATACAAATATTTTACAAACTCACATGTATTCCTCACATGTACAAGTCCACACTCCTTTACAACCCACTATTTCTAATCACTTGTTTATCCAACTTACCCAACAAGTGATTTCATCTCTTCCATACACACTCCAAACATCTTCCTAATCATCCCATAACACATATACCCACTCTTTTCTCTCTTATTGGCAATGTGATTATTAATCCAAATCAATCTTTTGATTTCATTCTTCATCCTTATCCTCGTCTTCATCTTCAAACCTTCATACACATAAACTTTAACCAAATAAACCCCAAATCTTATCCTCAATAATTCCAACTTACGTTCTCTTACAAAATGTATCTTCCTTGTATTTTGTTTTTTTTTCTATTTTTTTCATCATAAACATAAAACGAAATTGGGTGTAAAATTTCACCACTTCATGAACATGATAAATATGGATTCTATTTTTGATCATACTAGTGCAAGTAGTAACTGCGAAAAATAAAAAACTACTACTTTCACATTCTCATAGCATTGTATAATTTTTTCGACAACCATAAGATAGAAAATACGCACACGAACACAGGAAATACAATACTTTACACAAAAGCAACTAGCAACCGAATAAGGACTTAATCTACAAGGTAGGCTCATGTGTAAGGGTGTAACGAAACAAATATTTGGTGGTGTAAGAAATGAAAGGAATGGCTCAGCAGGTTTTTCTAGGGGTATCTTACTCTAAAAATGAGAGTAAACAAAAGGGTTTATACGGGGGTTAACTAACCGATGTGGTTAGTTAATATCACAATATGTATAGGCTTTTTGGTGTAATCCTAGAAATTTATCAGTTTAGAAAGGTCACTCCATCTATTAAAAATAGTGCTTATTATTGTGGTCTCAAGTAGTATACCAAGCCAAGTTTTAAAGCTTACTACAGTCACCGACACACTCATATTTTTATAGAATTTAGGATAAAAATTAGGAAATAGATAAGGTTAAATTCTCACAATATAGAATTAAGGGTTATGTGTGCGGGTCATGTAACTAATAATTTCATAAAAATATGCTAATTTTTTTTTAATTTGAGTGTAAATTAGGCATATTAATGTAAAAAATAAGGACAAGTAGTGTTCTAATTATCCTCCTCCACTTGAGATATACAACGACCTCGTTGTATAAATATAACATAAAGAACAAAAAATTAAAGAATTAGAACAGAAAACTCCCTTGAGATTTGCTCGGTATGATCCTTCATGTTGCGTATATGAGCAAGAATGTGTGTTGTAAATGCGTCTGAATACCAGCATGACTACAACCACCACATAGAATCCATAAATAAGACACCAAATTCTTATCTTATTAGTACGGTTCCTTGTATAATGATCAGAAAACAAAAAAAATTATAGCTCGAATAATCGTCGGTTATAAAACAGACCTATAAAAACGAAACTTAATTTTGTACAAGAAGTCAGATAAGGCGTTTCCGTTTTAGGATACGCCGTATTGAGACCTGTATTAAAAATTCTAAGTACGGGTCAGAGGTCAAATACGCTGTATTCGTTTAACGAATACGCGTATAGGACAAGTCTGGCATAAAGTTTTAAGTGCAGAAAAGAAAATCTGGATAACGTCTAAATAGTCAAATACGCTGTATCCATTGAATTGGATACGCTGTATAGCACAGTTAGGTTCAGACTGGATATAACAAAAATAAGAAATACATTTTCGGGTTGTCTCCGACTAGCTACTTTTATTTACAGAAAAGTCTTTAAGTTAGACTTGTTTCCAGCTTTACTTGGTACGTGTCACGGACCATCCTTCGTCCTTCTTTCGGAAAATATCACGGTAGACTGGAGATACGTTTTCTTCGGTTCGAACCCAAATGTCATATTCGTATTCCTTGATTGCGACATATTCCTCCTCTGGCCTGAATGAATATTTAACTACCTCGAACTTTTCCGATTTGCATGTTGGTGGTTTCACGTAAGGAATTCCAAGTAGCTTGCATCTTCTCTCCTTTGATCTGTTCTTTTGTCTTATTCGTGACATAGTAAGTGGGTCTTTTCTATCAAAGTAATCTTCTAAATCACTGATGTCATCATCGTCATCCTCCATAAGCTTGTGTTCATCAAACCATCCTTTATTCTCTTAAGTTTCGTAATCATTGTTTGCTCCTGCATGATCATTAAATATCTTAGAAACATCAAGATAAGGGTTATAATTAGAATTAACATCCGCTCCTAGGTGGTTTGCATGCTCAAAATCCCCCTATTTGTTACTATGCGAATAATGGGTTTTAGCGTTGTCACTTGATTCTTCCTCCATATTCATTGACTCTTCTAATATAGCCTTACAATTCAAAGCCTTATCTTTTAATTCACCGTCTTCAAGATTTTCGTACCATTCATAACTCTTGAAGTAAATCATGTCCCCACTCCTAATCACTTTGGGTAAATCTCCACCATTGCAATATTTTTTCCTTTTTCCAATTGCAAGTGAGCCACTTAGCATGTCCATTCTTTAAGAAAAACGGCTTGCAAACATGTTTAATATTGTCAATATGTTCCATCCAAGGTCCATAATCCAACCATGGCATATTAGCCACCCATGGAACGTCTTTGTTTCATTCATATATCCAAGCATTTTTATATTCATCGTAAGTCTTGAACCTGGAATATCGTTAGTGAGTACATCCACATCAATCTTAAGCAGTTAATTAAATTCCTTGAATGCTTCACATAGAGGTGTTTCGAACTAAAATATGTCGGTTTTAATACTGAAAATTTCGGCAATCTCATTTCCTTTAATTAGGTTTCCATCTCTAAGGTTAGAAAGCTCATCATCCGTTATCACCTCTTCATCATCCCCTCTTGTCCAATAAATCCATAACGCATTCTTCGTATACCAATCCATCGTCATATAATTACTAAACTTCAAAGCCAACCATTCACCAAAATCAACATTTGATGGATCGTATTCCCTACCGGCATCAAGCCCATATACCTCTTTTTATTTCTTAATTTACATGTACTCTTCGAATTGCTCTTTTGTTAACTTGGATAACCATGTAGGCAATCACACTCTCCTTAACATCATTACTAACATCATATAATACCGTTTTTTCAAAATTTAGCATTGCTCCACAGTTACATCAATCAACCTTACCAATCTCTTATTAATGAAAATCACCGCTTCAGCATACATTTTCTCACACTCGTCATAACACAATTTCCTTTCATAAACATCAAGGTTCCCATTATCTAAATCATCCATTTGTTGCTCAACACTTGGGGAATAAGAAAGCTCGAGAATTTTCACCTCATAAGTAAACAAATCGTCATCCATTCCACTTAATCGGTTAAATTCATTAAAAATCATCCCAAGAGGTGTATCACAAGTAAACAAATCATCATCGATCATGAGTAACCCTATTATTTCGGATTCTTCCTTAATGTACTTTATCTAGTATGAAAGAATATAGAATCGTTAGTAGAATAAGTTTGGGAGAAGGTATATATAGACAATTAAACACGAAATCCGAATATGAAAAACCAACTTTTGTTGCTGTATCATAAATAGTCGATACGCCGTATACAATTGGATTATATACGCCGTATTGATCGTTTGATACGAATTTTTGTACTGGTTACGAAGGGGGGATACGCCAAATTCAACGAGGTGAATACGCCGTATCGGTTGTTCGACCAGAACAGTAACATAAAAGAAAACCAATGCAGAAAAACACAAATATGCAAAATTATACAATGCAAACTAATCTACTGACACAAATAATTAAGATACAGAATTATACAAATAAATTACACTAAACTAAAAATACCAATAAACAAGAATAAAAGTGGTGGTTTGATCCATTAGATAACAAATATAATAGTTTATTCAAGTTAGTGGAGGTGTAGGATTTAATTTCAAGTTGTATGAGTGTGTATATGCACAATTTCATGTAGGGGATGATTTGGACAAGGTTTTATGAAGTTCTTGGGTATTGTGGGTATTAGTGGGTATTTGTTGAAGTGTAGATGGGTTTATGGTTTGCCATGCATGCAAAAGTGTAGTTTTATTGTGTTACGTAAACGTTTTACGTAACCAATAAAATAAAAAGCGTAAAGTTATAAATTATCATTCTAATAACTTCATAACACTTAGTTGACGTAAACATTTAATTGTTTGATGCCTGTTTACGTTAAATGATCATTTTTAGTTTACGCGATTTAGCTTAACGATAAAAATTAAAAGTAAACGCGCAAAAGTCTAAAAATAAATAATTGAATAATCGAAGTCGTAAATGACCTGAAAATGTGAAATGTTACATATCATTCCTAAGTTTAGACGGTACTTCTTCCTAAACCCTAGACTTAGCAATTCTGTCACAATTAACCAAATCCGCATAAAGCATTCGTAGCTGATTATAATCTATCTTAGGAGACAATAATTGTGATCTTATCGAATCCTAGCTCAACGAGACTTTACAAACTTACTGCTTAACGGCTCATTATATACTAGTAGTCCACTGTCCAGATCTTTACCCAAGGAATCAGAACATTATTTGTTAATCCTAGGTCACCTGCTAGTCTAACTATTCACTAAACCAAGGGAAAAGACAGGTCAATATTTGTGATCCTATTACTCTAGATATATAAATTGCTTATATAGAGAGCCATCCGGACTCTAGCTAACGCTCTATTTGTATTCCTAGATATAATTGAATGATAGGTCGCATACTTAAGCACATAAACGAGTATAAATTTATAAACATAAAACAACTCACAACGAATAAGCATACAATCTTAGATAAACAAACCAAACATTAAATTGTAACTACCCAAATGTCATAGATGAACGATTAAGGTAAACTAAACGATAATGAACGATACCAAAAACCAAACGCGCATTTAGAGTATATAGATTACAAGGGTTTTACTATGGATTGAAGTGCTTTGTAGGACCTTCTTGGCTTCTCTTCTCTTTTGAAAATAAAACTTAGTGGTTAATACCTCTTCTCAGTATTTTTTCCCCTCCTAAAATTCGTATTAGCATTCGGTATTTATAGATTATGGAATTTAGTCGATACGTCATATTGAAAGAGTTCAATATGGCGTATTAGGGTAACTTGGCGTGGGCTCTACTATTATTATATTCCAGAATATTCCATGGCTTGTACTTAAATACGGCGTATGGCTTCATATGGATACGGCGCATAGATCTTCTCTTCATGGATGCTGAGTGAAGTTTAGGGCACACATACACCGTATCTTCCTTGATGGATACAGCCTATAGGTTGTCAGAATCAATGCTCTTCATGATTTCTTCATTTAACCTCCAAAATGCGTGCCTTTTGATTAACTTTCACTCTTTGTTCGATAATACTGCAAATCATAAATATAAGTAATTAAGTACTAATTCATGCATAAATAATGTAATACGAGAAATTTAGCTGGAATAAATAATGCTATAAAATAGACGTTATTTGATGTCATCACCTACCTCGTCTATCTTGTCACCTCTAGCACTACCTTCTGCATCAGCAGTCACAAAACCTACTGCAGATGAAACAACTAACACAAATGTTGGTGCAACATTGACTAGGATCTCCTTTATGTTTTAACGATGATAAATAAACGTTCACAAAACATAAAATCACAAACGATAGCCAAAATCCGTAAGGCGTGACTTTTACATTTGGAGCGTTGGGCACGCGTTAGCGCATGACCAGCGTGCCACACGTGAAGTTTGTTTTACGAATTTTACAA
>BQNB010135289.1:0-18181 GCA_026074375.1 Tanacetum coccineum | reverse complement strand
ATCGATACGGTGCTCGAGCTATGGGTGCGGCTTCTAGAATCAAGTCGATATGGAATTCCACCGGTTGAGCTGGAGGAAGACCCGACAAGTCCTTGGGAAACACTTCAAAAATCTTGAATGATTGGTACGTCCTTAAGTTGCTTTCCTTCTGACTTGTCCTCCTCCTTCATGGAGGATATTTGTGCCAAAAAGATCTGACATCCTTTCGCCATGTACTCTTGAGCCTTTGAACATGAGATAATGGTCAACCGAGATTCTCTGCCGTTGTTACTTTCTTCACCATGAAAAATTAAGGTTTCATTCCCATAGGGAATTCGAACAAGTTTCTCATCACACACGATCACGGGGTGACACCTTCTTAACCAATCCATGCTGATAATAACGTCGAAACTACCCAGTTCTACGGGCATTAGATATATGTTGAACGGATGGTTTAAGAAATTTAAAGTGCAACCCCGTATAATAGTGTCTATCCTATTTTCTAATAGAGTTGGGGCGATGTCAATCAGGGAACTGAACACAGTAGATATAAAACTTCTATCCGCACCAGTGTCAAATAAGATAGATGCATAGCGGTTGTTTAAGAGGAACATACCCGTGACGACATTGGATTCTGGGTTCCTCAATGCATTCCCATTCTTCGCTGCATTTCCAACTGCGTATACCCAGCCTTGGGCATTCCCTATTTCTCCCTCCTTATCTTCAAATTTTGGACATTCTCTCCTTGAAAGTGATCCTGGAGCTTCCACATCAAAAACAACATTCTTGGAACTGCCCTATTTTTCCCTCTGGCATATAGCAACATTTGTGTTGCCACGTACCTCCTACAGTCTTTGGGCAAACGTGCCCTACCTTTTCTACAATTGTGCATTTCTAAGTGCACATGCCATTGTGATGAAAATGGCAACGTTGGGCACTTGGGGCAAAGATCCACCATAACGGCTTCTTTTTCACCCGCCACATATTGTAGACCTTGGTGACATTATGTCTCTTGAAGGGTTGTTGTTGTTGGCCATGGTTGTTTCTGGATGAATCATCAACCTTCCTTTTGGTGTCTGTCTGCTCTTTTCTGCATAGGTGCCGAAGTTTCTGTTCCATCAAGTCGTTGCCAACTCAATAGTTATCCAACATTCTTGGTCTGGAAGACTTACATTTCCATTAAATGTATCTGGGGAGTCCACTAATGTTACTTGTCAAACCTTCTCAGTTTCATTAGCAACTCAAACTTGGTACATATCAGGTTAGCTATGGAAAAGTTCGTGTATGTTGGACTCTCGTTCCTTTAACCTTTAGAGTTCCACACTCGATTTCTAGTTTCTTGATTTCACCCTGCGGACAATACTTGTCCGTTATTTTTCTTCTTGAGTATCTTACCAAGGCATACAAATAATGCATCAGGACCTAAGGTTCTTATCTGACCATTCCAACAAGTCAAAGCAGCCCCTAACAGAGTGCAGGTGGCAAACTTAACCTGATTTTCAATAGCTAACCAATGGATATTGAAAACTGATTCATCTTTTCAATATTACGAGTTAACTCCGACAACACCTTCATTTCCTTTAAAGTTCAAAAGGTGTGTCTTTCTGAGTCAGCGTAGAAACAATGGGTGTAGTTTGCACATTCCTTTGGTTATCCCTGTGTGAACTATGGCTTCCGTCTCCATTGGTGGAGTTTCACAGAAGAGCTTGATCAATCATAGCTTGAACGGGATTCTTGTGTAATGTGTCGGGGTTGGTGTTGTTAGGTGGGGTATTCAGTCCTCGTCTTGTCACAGGTGCCATGATTCGTCTAAATCACAAGAGATATTACGTGCAGGTCATGACATGACATTTCAAATAATTTACAGATGAGACAAACAAACCACAAGAGATGTATGTAGTACAACATTAACACACTATTTCAATCATACTTGGAAAATTTTACATGAAATGTTTTTGGTACACAAAGACAATATAAAAGATCTAAGGGCATGTTAGCGGGGTGAACCACCTAATACTTAACATGCCTGTACAACTGTATAGCAAAGTTAAAAGACATAAATCATAAGATTTGTGACTTCAGCATCTCTAGAAGCTTCTTGGTGATCTGGAACTATAGCCTGGTACTTGGCTGTCAGCTCTCCTCTCGCTACTTTCGCAGTGCTAACGACTCGGACTGCAGATCACCATCTCTCGTTGCGCATGTCTATCATCAACGGAGAGTCTTCTACATCTGTGCTTGACGCCATTCGGTTAGTCTTTCTAGCTCTGCCATCTCAGCCTGCTGCATTCTAGGAGCGAAGTATCATGTACCTGGGCTGTGTTTGTTGATTAAGTGTACCTGCAACTGTAGCTGTGTCTGATGTGCATAGAGCTGGGACTCGTGTGCATATACCTGCTCACAGTGGGTCTGAAGCTCATAATGGATAGCCTGACTCAATCCTATTGTATGAGCCCAAGCCTCTCGGGAAGCATAGGCCTCCTCCTTCTACAATTAGTATTGTCTCCTGATGAGATATCCTATCCTTCACTTATGCATGTAACCAGCTGCGTGTCCACATAGTGGACTCAGCTGTGATATGCGAGTCTACTATCCTGAGCATCTCTTGTAGAGCATATTAAGTCCTGTGTATATGCTCATGGAGCTCTGCAGCTCTGTAACCCTAGTATTGACCTCTCTCACGGGCATAGGTGCCATCTCAAGAACTGCCTCTGTCGGATCCACCTAAGTATCCCTAATACCATACCTAACCTCTCTAATCCCCTATCGCCTCGCTTCAGCATCTACGGTTCTAACAAACCCATATATCGATCCCCGACTCTTCGATGGGTCTAGTAGTAGAGCTTCCAATGACCATCATACTTGGAGCCTAGAGCCAAACAAAAACACGACCTACTTGAGTGGTCGGCCGTCACGGACTCTTGATACTCATCCCTTACGTTAACAGGTAGTGGTATGTATAGAGATGGTGGTTGTAGGTGGTAGTGGAGGTGCTGGTAATGCTGGTTAGGTAAACCTACATCAACAAGGGCTTAAGTGGATGCTATCTGAGTGTTTAGATTTGGTTGCGACACCCAGATGATTGTAGTAATGGTGATGGCCACAGGTGGTGGTGAGGAATGTGCAGATGGGGACCGTGCAGAGGGTGGTGATAGTATAGATAAGTGGTGATAGGAGCGTGGCAGTAGGCCATGGGCTAGATGCTTCAACCTCTGCCTTGGGTAGAAGGATATGGATTGCTGAAGTACGGACAGTAATCCTAGCTCCAGTGGTAGTAATGTCAATGGAGGGTGGTGGTGTAACAGGCTCTATTTCATCAGGTGGGGAAACAAGCTCAACAGTAGGTACAACAACAGCGGAGTCGGCAGGAGCTAAGTGCTCCTCCTCCTCCTTCATCCTCCTCATCTTCATCCTCCTCATCCTCATCCTCGTCATAGCGGTCATATCTGTTTGTATCGAACCATCTTCTTATTCCATCCTATCCCCCGTCCATGGGATAGTTAACAAGACCATCCTTTGTCTCATCACCCATCATAATCCTCTGGTTCCATCTTCTGGATCCGACTCAACAACATATCCTGGTGACTCAGCAGTAGGTGAAACAACAGGAGGTAATGGCTGCTCCCTCAGCCTCGGAAACACATGACTCATCCTCAATTGGTATATAATCAGAGGTACATAGGCTTTGGCAAATAGTTAGCTCATGGTGGCATGTATTAACTTAGGCTCACGCTCATCCTTGTCATGTGGTATTGGTGGTGTTTGTGGCTCCTCGGGGCCAGGTATGTAATCCGGTGATGGTGGGCTACGGACTGCTAAGGGAGTTACATTCATTATCTGTTTCCGATGACTCGTGGAGAATCCACCATCCGACTGCTCATCGTCAGTCCTTCGTCTACAAGTTTTAGGCTAAACGACTTTATGCATAAACTACAATAACATTGCTAGTTTATTTTATACTCGTTAGAATTTGTGTGGTGGGCTCATGTTTTTGGATTTGTTCTTTACTGGTTGGGTTTCTTGAGGGGTATACCGATCACACACGTTCACATGTATTTGTAGAAACGTTATTAATAAAAAATAAATATTTATTAAGTCGTGCTTAATTTAATATAATATTCGGTAAATATTATACTTGTACGATTCGCGCTAAAGTGTTTTATTAAAATCAACGTCCGTTCAATAAAATACCCTTAGGTTTTTATATATACAAAAAAACTTACAAAATAGTCCCTTGGTTTATGAAAATATAATAGTCGTCCTTAACACTCTTAGTTTCTACATTTATACATTTCAGTCCTTCACACTTTAGAAAAATTTACACGTTTGGTCCTTCTACACTTTTCAAAATCAACCCTTTAAGTTTTAGTATGTCACAAACCAGTCCTAGACTTATAATATTATTTGGTAGTTTTAACACCTCAAGTTTACCAAATTGAACTTTTAGTCCTTAACTTGAAAAACATTTGCATTTTTAAGTCATATAAGACTTTAAGTACGATGGGTTTTATTTTGCTCCTATAAGCCATATAAGCTTTGGCCCAACGGCTATAAATAAAGCTCGGATGAGCTTATTTAGGCTTATTGGACCTTATTGGGCCCGTTAAGGTCCAATAAGCAATTTAAAGGTCCAATTTAGTTTTCAAAGCACCATAAGCCCTCATTAAGCTTATTTAAGCTTATTTAAAACTGTTGGCTGAAAAATAAGCTCGGATGAGCTTATTTGAGCTTATTCCTCTAACCCAAAAGATATCAAAGGGGTCCATTAATGTTTTATAACATGTTCAACTTATTGTTCTAGGCTAAATAAGCACTTATGGGTCTATTTTATTGCTCGGCTTATTTATTAAGCAAATAAGATCGCTAATGGGGCTTTCGGGTCCTATATGACCTGATTAGCATTTTAAACATTTAGGCTTGGTCCATTGAGGTCCATTAGCTTCTCTAAGTTCATAAATAACTCAATAAGCGCAATAAGCTCACAGAATAAGCACGTTCATGCTTATTCTTGATTCATGGGCACTAATTTCTGGCTACTAGGTAGTGGGTGTCAAGCCTCCAATGGGGTTCGGTTAAGTTTCTATGGTATATTAAGGTCTAGGTAATTTCAATAAGCTTATTAGACTTCTTAATAAGCTTGTGTAGCTTATTAATAAGCTGTGGTCTCCACGGTACGGCCTGTTGGGCTTGTTTGGGTTTAACGTGGCCCGTTAAGGGTTTCCATTTGCGTTTTACTAACCAACGAGTTTAATAAGTTCCATAACCCTTTTATAAGCTCAAGTGAGCTTAATAATAACCCATGGTTCCCCACTAATGGATTATTGGGCCCATTAACGTCCGTTAATGGACAGTTTGGCCTAACAAGGCCCGTTAGTGCCACGTTAATGATATTAAGGCTCGTTAGGGTTACTAGCATCAAATCAAACTCGTTTAACATTATTTAGTCATGTTTTACCCCATGCATTCATTCTATAGGTTCGTATTCTCTTTACCAAACCATGCCATTTCGTTTTCATGAAAAGTTAACGTATAGTTTTGGAGTATATGTGAGTTAGTTTTCAAGTTTGTTTCCATCTTTGCATTTAAATGAAACGTTTAAGGCTTTAGCTCATTTTAAATCACATTTTAGCACATCCTAGCACCACACAAGAGATAATATACGTATGCATATGCGTATAACATTGCATGTTTTGCATTTAGCATGCATAAGCTCACGTTAGTTTGTTATCTACAAACTAACGTGACCATTCGACTAGAAATCAAAGAAACCATATATTACAGATAGAGTTATGGCATGATAATGGGCTTTAGTACGAATTACAAGGGTCCTAGTGATTTGAATGTGGATGTGTAGTTTCACCTAAATAGTAGAACCCAAATGTTGCCAACCCTAAGCTTCATTGCTTATCAAATAACCCACCTTGGCTCGTGGACTCCTCTTTGTCTCGTACTCCTTGTGCTTAAAAGCAAAATGTAACAAAGTGTTTTGGGTTCGGCTATTGTATGAACCGAATGTAAATGAGAGAAATATGAATGGTTTTGATTGAGAGAGTATTTAGGAGTTGTAAGAAATGCTTTAAAGTTAAGTGTAAGTGAGTATTTGTAGGCTTAAGAGCTAGTTAGTTTCCCTAGTCTTTGTCTAACCCAAAACGAGCCCTAGTGGCGGGTTTTGAAGGTTTCTTTAGTTAGCCCATATGGTATTTTGCTAAACCACATTTGTAATTCTTTATTACAAGAATATTTGTTACAGATTTGTTAAGATTAAAATCCATATAGGTATGTGTGTGGGCTGATTTAGCCGCGGGCTGTTAGGAATTATTGTAAACAGACATAAGTCTGGTAGTTATAGAGTTAAGTCTGGTAGACATAATTAAGTCTGCCAGTACTAAGTTAAGTCTGGCAGTACTATAGTTAGTACTGGCATTGTCTAGTTAAGTCTGTTTATGTAACATAATAGTTATCTTAGAGATATCTTATGAGATATCTTAGGAAAGGATATGCATTATCCTTTCACACATTTTGTAAAGCCTTTTAGGGTTTCCTTGGTGTATAAAAGGAAACCCAGGCCTAGTGTTAGAAATCCTAAAAACCTAATAGAAATCAATAGCAATATACGAAGTTAGTTTTATAATTGTTCTTCTTAGTACTTGTGTTAAGATTCCGCATTAGCACATAGTATTCATAGTCATTGTCTCTCTTATAGTTGATTTGGATTTATCAAAGTAATCTATTGGGCTTACAATAGGACTAATACAGATCACCAAGAATTAGGACTCTACAAGTGGTATCAGAGCCTCTTAGAGGGCACTCTGAATAAAGCAAGGAATCAGAAGAACTTAAACAAATTCACTTTCGATCTAGAAAATTGTCTCAACCTGCTAATGAATGATTACTCTCAACATCTTGTGATGATGAAAACATATACATGAAGAAGCATCAGAACAGTGTTATTGCAAACCAATAAACCAAACATCAAACAACAACAACACTCATCCTAAAACACCACTATTTCAATATCAAACTTCCAATTGAAGAAGGATGAGTATGAATTTTTGCGGTCCTTATGGAGATGGAGCATTACCTTGAATATATTGATAATGATGTTTGGAAGGTAATTCAGAATGGAAATTCAAAGAAGAGAATCTCAACTAGAAAAGATGGTGTTGTTAGAATACTTCCACCAGTATCTGCTGTAGAAATTCATGTTGTTGAAAAGGAGAGAAGGCCAGAACCATCTTACTTATGGCAATTCCAAGGAATATCTGAGAAGATTTCATGGAATGGTTGATGCTAAAGAGATTTGGAAGCATCAGGACTAGGTTGGGAGGTAATGCTAATCAAAGAGATGCAGAAAACTATTCTAAACAATAGTTTGAAACATTTTTATACCCTGTTCAGGAAGGTTGGATAAGGATATGATAGGATAATAGGGTTAGTTAACACCCTATTCCAACAACTACTCTCACCAGTTGGAAAGCCCATGGGTGCTGTCAGTTATCAACTGAGGATGATAAATCATAAGTTTCCAGAATCTTTGCCCCCAGCTGGTCAAAGTCTGCAATGACAATGTGAACCAAACCAGATTGTTGAAACTTGTCCATTGATGACTTGTATAATAATCCTTAGGGTTTTTAAGCAAGAACTCATAAGTACTCGAAATCATCTGCAAGGCTCAAAAACGTTGCATTTTGTTTCACACAGTAATGAGCAGCACTAACAAGGTTACGTTGGTCATACTAGTGAATACAGTACTTATACACCTACTTCTTAAACAATATTTCAAGGAAAAGAAGGTCCTGCTGTTCTTGATGTTGAAGTTATTTATTCACTCTTTGCAAACAATCTGAAGATTCTTGGACTTCTTTATGTAGACCTAGAATCAGAGTGATGATGTGGACATATGAAGAGATGGGACATAAAACTTGCAGATAGCAATGATTTAGACTATTCGAATAAAGAAGTTTTATAAAGAAGACTGAAATAAGGTCAGATTGATGGAAAACACATACCTGTTAGGTTTTTAACAAAAAGAAGCTTGATTGTTTCAAAGTCACAACAGTGGTCATTTTTCTAGAGAATGCCCATCCAAGGGGGGAAATGATGGAAAGAAGAGAGACTCCTTTTTATCAAGATCAAGGAGCTGGAAAGAAAGAGCAGAATCAGAACTGTTTGCTGACTATGGATGATGGTGTTGTCAATTGGGGAGAACATACAGTAGAGGAAGAAGAGACAAATCATGCACTCATGGCAATCAGCTCAAATACTGAGGTATCATTATGTTCTAAAACTTGCATTGATTCATATAATAAGCTTAAAACACTGTGTGATGAACAAATGAATCAGTTAGGTGAACAAGAAGCAAAAATACTTGCCTATACTCTAGCTGTTAAGAAATTAGAAGCTCAAATTGTTACTTTTCAAAAGCAGCAATTATCTCTAAATGAACAGCTTACATTTCAAGCAAATGAAATATATGCAAAAGATGAAAAGCTTAAAAGATATAGGAGAATAGGAATGAAAGCTGTAAAAGAAAAGGAACAATTGAAGAAAATAGTAGATTCATGGAAGGATTCTTCTAAAAACCTTTGGAAATTAATTGATTCTGGTATGAGTTCCACTAGTAAAGTTGGCTTAGGGTATGAAATAAAATCAAACAATGAGGTTTTAAGCTATGAGGAAGAAATGAATCGATCTGTGTTCAAGTGTACAGAAGAAGACTATATTAACAAACCTTTGTACAGTAGATTTACAAAGACTAATAGTTTCAAAGGAGTTCCACATCCATTAACTGGAGACTATACTCCTAAACCACAAGAGGAAATTGATGATTCTTTGTATGTTTATGGTAAAAAGGGACCTCAAAAGCCTGAAATTAGTAACTCAGATGACAACTCTACTGAGCATTCTACCTGTCAATCAAATGACAGTGAAGGATCTTGTGGAAATACCTTTGAGCACTCTTCTGAGTCTGAATCAGAAAGTATAAGTGTACCAAATGAGATGTCTACATCTAAGTCTGTAATAACTAATGAAAAAGTTGTGTCTGAATTACAAGAAGTTGAACCTAGTTGTGCAAAACACGTAAAAACTCCTAGGCAACAAATGAAAAATCAAGGGACATCTGAAGTTAAAGGAAAGAATTGGAATAAAATGATGGAAAGAGAACTAGGAGAAGGTTACTCTTTCATCAAGAAAAAGTGTTTTGTTTGTGGCAGCCTAAGTCATTTGATCAAAGATTGTGACTATTATGAAAAGAAAATGGCACGAGAGGCTGAGTTTAAGAAACACAGGGTTTTTAATACTGGTAACAGGGTGGCAAAACCAGTATGGACTAATGCGAACAGGGTTAATCATGCTAATCAATTTGTTCCTAAACCAGTACAACTGAATGGTGGTAGGCCAAATGCTAATTCTGTCAGGCCTAATGTTAATACTGGTAGGGTAAATGTTAATTATGTTAGGTCTAATGTTAATACTAGTAGGACAAATGTTAATCCTGTTAGGCTTACAGTTAATACTGGTAGTTCTAATGTTAGATCTAGATAGCCAGTACCTACCAAAACTTCAAACAGTTTTAGTCCTAAAAGACCACAGGTGAATCTATTTAATCAAAGAAGGCATTTTCAAAATCACATTCATCTGTAAGAAGACCCTTTGCAACAATTACAGCAGAAATGTCCCATTCTTATGCTGTAAAGGAAAATTGGGGATCTGCTGTTAAGACCTCAACAGGTTATAATTGGAGGAACTCAACTCTAATTGTAATAGTGGACCAACTTTTTTTAGAACTATGAATGCTAAAGGTCCACAAGGCAGACCCAAGCCTGTAAAGGCCTGGGTCCCTAAGAGAAACTAATTTTCTCCTTTTTATGTGCAGGATCATCCACTGAAGAACATATGGCTTAAGTAGTATTAATTCTGGTAGTTAGTAGTATTAATTCGGGTAGTTAGTTTAAGTTAATTATGTCTATACAAACTCCTGCAACATGTTTTTCTTTGTTTTAGATAAATTCTTGCAGGAATAGCATAGATTTGCATATGTAAGGAAGGTGTGATAAGGTCTTTGTTTTTGTAAGTCGTCAGTAAATACTTAATTCTGGTTGAAAAAGAGTTAATTCAGGTTGTAACATAATTAATTCTGGTTGACCAAAGTTAAGTCTGGTAGTGTTAATTTTAATACTGGTAGGTTATTGTTAGTGCTAGTTGCAGGAAAATTGACTTTTTTTTGTTTAAACACTGTTTAAATGTTACCGTTATAGATTTTTACGGCGCTATTGTCGTTAACAGAGAAGCTATATATAGATAAAGTTTGAATTCTCTTTCATACTTATCTGTTTATTGCTATCTCCTTTTCGCAAAGTAAAATTTTTCTTTATTTTTATAAAGAATATAGTCAATTGTCTTGTTACCAGCATCTACAACTTCACTCGTATCTAAACCTAGTAAATTTTCAGTACACATCCATACCTTTTATTGCTACTGTCGAATCATGGCTCAATTAAAATACTGTGACAAACATAATCAACTGGGGTTTTTACGCAAGCCTGATGAAAGTGTAGGGTTTGCAGAGATAATGGATTTTTTAAGAGGTTCCAACCTCAGGTATGCTTTATATTATAATCCTACTATCTATGATTCCCTAGTCAAACAGATTTGGCAGACTGCTACTGCCAACACTCTTGCTGACGGGACTCTAGAATTACACGCAACTATTGATACCATTGTGTATACAATCACTGAGGCATCTATTAGAAATAAGCTTCAATTAGCAGATGCTTCAGGGATTACAATGTTGCCAAACAATGAGATTTTTGAGGGGATGGGGAATATGGGGTATCCTACTGACGGATCTTTTACCTTTTGGAAAAGCTTTTTCACACCCCAATGGAGATTTTTAGTCCACCATATTTTGCATTGTATAAGCTCTAAAAGTGGTGGATGGGATCAATTTGGTAGCAATATTGCTACTGCTTTGATTTGTCTTTCCACTGGCAGAGTTTATAATTTTTCAAAACTAATTTTTGATGGCATGGTGGCAAACTTGAAAAGCAAAACAAAGTTTTTGATGTATCCTCGTTTTCTGCAACTGATTTTGGATATTCAAACGGAAAACAAACACCCTTATCTGGCTGTGACCCTGACCAAAAAGATTTTTGGGAATATGAAAAGGGGTTTTAGAGGGGCACCAAGACCTTTGTTGCCTGCTATGCTGCTTGTTGCTACTACTAATCCAAGTGCAGGTCAAGAACATCCTGATGTGGCTCAATCTCAACCATCATCATCCACAATTCCAGTACCATCTACATCTTTACCACCAGTACAATCTCCACCACCTATAACTGCTCCTATCCCTGCATCTACACCTACACCTATCCCTGAAACTGACCCTGAACCTATGGAGCACACTTTTGAGGAACCATCCCCTGCACACCAACACTTCTCACCCCCACAAGAGCATGCCCAAGGACAGATGACTGTGGATGATTTGCTTCAATTAGTTCCTCAATTAATGACAAGAGTTGATAGTCTGGAAAAGGATCTCAAGCAAACCAAGCTGACAATGGGGAGTGCTATTGTGAAGTTGGTCAAGAAGGTGAAGAAGCTGGAAGGTATTTTGAAAAGGAGAAATGTGGTCTTATCAGACTCTGAAGAGGAAGAACCTGAGGGCTCAGGGGAGGAAACAAGAGATCCCACCTAGTTTCTTTTGGTACAAGGGGTGTTACTCCTTCAAAGAATATTGTCCATGCTTCAGGGAGAACAAGTTGAAGACACATGCAGCCCTACTACATTAAAGCATCTAAAACTCCTCTCTAGGTTTGCTTCTCAAAAAGCCAAAGTCAATAGATATTGGAAGGAGTAAAAATAAAGGAAAGAGTCCATAGGAAAGAAGGTTGTCACTAGCTTGGATTTTCAATAAGACGTTAGCACTTTAGAGTGTAGATGCAGAATGATTTAACCTGCAGTATTATATTAGTACTGATAGTGACAAGTTAGGTACGGCAGTATTAAAAAGTCCACCTCATCCTCTGAGTAAAAGGCCAAAGGAAAAGAAAAGCACCTATGAACAAGATGAAGGACTCCTAAGAAGACTACAGGAACAAATTTACAGGAGAGATAGCTAGTCTCACTGAACTACCAGATTGGAATACTTTGGAAAAAGAAGAGAGGCTAAACAAGTACACCTTGGATTAACTCTTAGCACAAAGACTGCAGAAGAGAATTAAATTAACAACAAAGCAAAGAAGAGGCTCAAGTTCAATTATAAAGCTCAGCATTACACAGATGAAGATTGGGATCTTATGAGAGCAAGATTTGAAGCTAAGTGCAGAGTTTGTCAAAGAGTGTGCTAGGAAGTGGCATTACAAGGAGAAGACTTTGCAAAGAAGATTTGTTAACTAGTAAAATCAAAGGAATATGACACTTTTGCAAGGAAAGAGCAAGAAGCTAAAAGAGAAAATAAGCACATAACTCATCACAGCTGAGAACAAATATATGGAATTACTGTGATAGAATCAGGGGACATGGAAGCTGTCTCAGTTGTCAAGAATTAAGATTTGAAGAAGGTAAAAAAAGAATGAGATAAGCTGGTGAAAGCAAGGTTTGAATCTTTTCGCACCTATAAACTTTGAAGCTACAATGATAGTCCCTGAAAAGATTATGGTGAAGAACTTCAAACTAAGACTTCAAAAAGACTAAAAAGTGATGAAGCAAAAGATGATGAGTCTACCAAGAAGACTGGAAAGAGGAGGAAACAGATAGCTAGGAAAGGATTACATTCTGACAAAGCTGATGAGGATGAATCTGAAGCTAGTAAAGATGATGATCCTATTTCAGGTACTAATATTCTTATTATCCTGTTCCCTTGTGGCTATAAATCCCCAATAATAGCTACTTATAGTCCACAAGCAAGGAAAGAAGGTGTGAACCATAATTGTTAGGGAAGATGAACTGATATAGTTACGATAAATTTTAGAGCTATGCTGAATGGACATAACCAGGGATGATCTTACGAATTATATAGATTGTCAGATCGATAATGGTGAATGAATGGATCAGATGGATAGCTTGAGAAGGTTACTTTGGGAATATTTAAATAATTTGTTTGAGGCACTCCTGGAGAGAACAGATACTATTTTGAGTTTATTAGGTCAACAAAGAATCATAATGTTGGAGATATTTATAATACCTCAGAGTACATTGCTTAAACTGCAGAGTCATCCGAATATTAATATGTTGACTGAAAGAAATTCCTTTAACTAACTGGTATCAAAGCTATGCTACTGAAATACTTCAAGGAGGAAAACCAGATGAGGATTGCTACAAACTTTTGAACATGGATGGAGAAGCATAGCTGGCATTGAGGAATAATTGAGGATTGTCGTTAGAATATACTAGAATTGATATTGAGGAGAAAGCAACACTTTGGTGGAGGGTGCTAATCCCTAATACAACAAATGGTTATCAGTCCACCATGTCTAACAGACATAAGGACTGGCTAGTCCAGGAGCAAACGGCTCTTGGTAAAGACTTCTCAAATCCGTTAATGGCTGACAATTTGCCAAAAATTATATGGTTATCAACTCACCATTATCTGTTTAGTAAAGATTGGCTAGCCCACAGGTTTATTAATAGGATATGGTAAAGGCTTGGAAAAACAGAACTAGTCCCATGAGGTTTAATGGCTTATAGTAAAGAAATACAAATGACAAATTCGATATTAGATGGTTGACACTTACCAAAAAGTGGATAGGTACAGTCAACGCAACCAAGTATTCATGTACAAAGATTACATTGGAAATCCAACCATCATGAATTTACCTTTTTCTAGGGTCAAGGAATGACGAGCCCTGAGCAAACGCTACAGGGAAAGACCTATCAAATCCGTTTATGGGCTTATAATGGTTTGCCAAAAACCATATGGTATTCAACTCACCAATGTTTCATGTACTGAGAGTTGAAATGGTTTTCAGTCAACCATGGACATGCACCTTTCTGGTGGCCAAAGGACTGACTACTCCAATTAAATGCTAACGGTAAGAGATATCAAATCCAATTAAGTTTCAATGATTCACCTCTCACAAGAGTTAACACACCTAGAAGTGATAAGAATAGTCTGAAACTATATGATTTAATTGTTGATATAGAGGGTTACTGAAAAGTTTTTTGAAAAGAATTGTGGCAGCAAAGATCAAAAAGAGATGATTTGAAGAATTGCAGTTCAAGAATAATTTGAAGAAGTTTTATTTACAACATCCTCAGGAAGCTCAAATGGAAGACACTTGAAGAAACTTGAATTCATAATGAAGATCAGTTAGGGGAGGATAGTTTTTGGAAATAGATTGTGAAAAAGACAGAAATACTGGTAGTAAGAACAGTTTAGTGCTGGTAGATTCGTTAGATTCTGGCGAGTAACAGGAAGAAAAGGACATTACATTAACTAAGTAAGATTACTGCAGTACTATATTTAGTACTGGTAGAGTGGCAGAAGCTAATAGTTATACTGGTCGGTAATGTAGTTAAGTCGATTTTATGTATACAGAATAAAGGTAATAGAGGATCTAGAGAATTTTAGAGATATCTTAGGAAATGATATCATTATCCTTTCACAAAAAAAAGATCGTATTGAAAAGCCTTCTTAAGGGTTTCCTGGGTATAAAAGGAAACCCTACGCATCGAGTTTTTATAGATCATATAGAAGCATTAAGCTTGATAGAAATCAATAGCAAAATTAGTAATTATGTTCTTCTTAATTCTTGTGTAAGATTCCGCATTTAACACATGTTATAAATTCATAGTCAGTGTCTGCTCACATGAGTTATTTGGATTTATTTCAAATTAGCTATTGTCTTACAAAGTCGTATACGAGATCCCAACCGAGACCTACAATTATCATTTATCAAAAACGGCACCAAACAAATTAAAGTTTAACGTATCAAGCAAGCAAAATTGTTTACGAAAGTGATAATCAACTTTTTAATATATTTATTATGTATCGTTACGAAAAGTGTTCTTCGCAAAGAAAAATTAAGTTTAGCATTCCCGGAACCAACCACACTATATCTACGCTTCAAATGAATGCCTCATTATTAATTTCCAGATGATCAAAGTTTATAAAAAAAACTTTACACACTTAATCAAGTTAGTCAAATTACATAAAAATAAACAACAAATGTTTCACTTTACAAGTATGCAATACTTATAATATAAATCTATAACCTGAGAAATCAAGTAAATGACTAGATTATAACACGATAAACAAAAACAATTTTATACTCCCTCCTTACATATATTCGGCACACAAGGACCAATATGGGGAACAATGGCACACAAAATAAAACCTCTTTCTAATCTAACTATACGCTTGTTATAAATGAGCACATGAGGACTAGTGTTTAGCAACTATCTTACCAACTATTCCCCTAAATCTCTCCCCCATGATTAGTCTAGTCTTGGTCTTTTTATAAAGTTCACTTGCTCTAAGTCTTTGATACCATATACTAGGCCTATCTATAGTAGATTACACAACTCATTTTCCTTAGCAAAATTTCACATATTTCTCTCTTGTTGCTTCTTTTTAGCCACGTCCAAAAATAAAAACCAAACAATCCACACATTTACAAGTGATCCTACACTATATTTAAGGTATTACAAGGAGGTTTGGAAGCTTGGTTGTATTTGGAGTTTTGGTTTAGTTTCTTCATAATCTGCTTATGGGTCATCTAAAACTCGTCTTTTCATACTTTACATTCTGGTTATAACATACTTGTTGTGTTTTGTTAATCACCACCTAGTTTTGTTCGTGTGTTTACAAGGTAAAATGGATATGTACATATACATATATACTACATGAACCATATGTATTTTCATAGTAAAATGATGCTAAGAATCCAAAGAACGACTTTGTTATAATAAGGTTACTTAGTCAAGGATCATGGAAATATTACGTTGTTGAAAGTTTACTACAAGGTGATATAACATAACTCATGAGAACATGGACTTGGACAAATATTGGACATCACTTAGGGAACACTAAATATGTAAAACAAAGATAATCAAGTGAAATAGAAAAGCTTGACAAAGTTAATCATGTAACACGTTCATACAAGGCTTATTTTTCCAAATCCTAAGAATACTTCAATCTGTTTTGATGATTCTGTTCAAATTCGTGTTTTTATAAAATGTGGCACCTACTGTATCTTATAGTACTCCTCAAGAGGCTATCCAAATTATATAAGAACCGCAAAAGACGATTAATAACAAAGAAGTTATGCTGAGTTATGAGATTAGAGTAATATAAATGAACAAAAGTGTTTTATAAAACTCATTTTGAATTACTGATTTTCGATGCAACAATTTATAATAACAAGGATTTTTTTACAAACATAAATTCACCTCGTCATGAATCCGTGCGAAATAAAGAACGACTAAAAACGGAGTGTAAAACGAGAACTATACACTTTCAAAATATTCGAAACATTTATAAACAAAAGCTGAGAAACTGTGTGACGCGATCAGCAGCTGCTAAGTCTCCATTTTCCGATGGGCCTTCGGTCCATTGATCGAAGTGAAAAAACTACAAGTTTTCAGGGGAACGACATTTTACATAACCTGCGAATTACTAAGTTTCGATGTAAATGTTGTAAACTATAGACACTATTGCCTGACATGATAGTTTTGTTCGTTTTTATAAAAAAAAATTGACGACGACATTTATATAATATTTATAGCAAGATTTAAATTGTATAAATAGTTATTTTACAAGACGGCGAACTACTTATACACAACATTAAGCAATAATAAAGGGGGGCGGTTAATCAAGCGTTTTAAAACAAATAAATAAATTATTGGACAAGTATATTATATTTTGGCTCGTACAAGTAATGACATTTAATTTGTCACGAACAAATATATAATGTTTACATTAATTTGTAAATTAAACAAAGAGTTTAGGTGGTGGTGTAACATTATAACTTGTGATGTGGTATTTACATTAAGTACATTACACTCATACGACCTATATTTAATTAGGTTGCATTCCGTCATTATCGTGACGCATTTTCTGCTATACTTTGATGATTTATTCACTCAAGGTGAGTTCATAGCCCCACCTTTTATCTTTTAATGGTTTTCGTAAACCATGTCGTCGCTGAGAATACTGCTCGTTTAACTACACAAACCTATTTGGATTTCATACTAAGCGTTACAGTGACTAATATTTACTTAAAGTTTGATTATGTTTACTACATGATTGGAGATCGTTGAATACCTATATTTGAAACTGTGAATTTTGGACATGATTTGTTTTTTTATCTATGGACAAAGAGTTTCTCAACTTTATGCATCCCAGAGTAATTGCCTGAATGCAATTGCCTAAGAGGCAACGACTCGGGTGCAAATCCCTTATAATTACGAATACTGGTGCAATTCCCTTATAATTACGAATACTGGTGCAAATCCCTTATAATTACGAATACTGGTGCAAATCCCTTATAATTACGAACTCGGGTGCAATTCCCTTATAATTACGAATACGGCTTCGATGTCATGAGTTTAGTGCAATAATACTTGTTTTATATTTAGACTTGGTGAATCTGATTCCCTTGTCTATAATACCTACCTTGGACTACGGAATACGTACTTAGTCTGCTGTTACTTAAATCTTGTGGTCCACTAATAAACTATTTGATTACATTAACATTTCTTGATTTTTTTAAATCACTACTTGGATTTTAGAACTGATACTTTGAAATGTTGTAACGCTACTTTTCTTACTGAGATATTTCTTAAATTATTTCAACACTGCTTTTACTTAAACCTATGAATTCACCAACATTATTGTTGACGTTTTACATGTATTTTCTCAGGTTATTATTTTGCTAGTGGAGCATTGGGAGCTTTAGAGTCGCGCGGATATATATATATTTTTGAAGGCTTAATAACTTGAGTACCATTCGACAAACGTGTTAAACAAAAATGTTTTCTATTGCATTATAAATGGGACCCTTTGTAAACTCTGATTTTAATATATCAAATGTAAAATCTATTTAAACGTCTCTTTTGATGTCGTTTTCTGTGACTTGTGCGTATGGACTATGAAGTAGCACCCCATAGTGGTATTCTGCTGCGTTATGATTTCTGGGGGTGTTACAATGCTATTCCAGCAATTACCATTACTAAGAGTTTTAGAAATTGTAAAATCAAC
>BQNB010135288.1:0-18181 GCA_026074375.1 Tanacetum coccineum | reverse complement strand
GGTTTTAAGGTAGCTTGGGTTAGTTTTAAGTTTAACCAGTTTTTCTATAAACCAATACACGTTTTAGTTATACTTTCTAGTGTTTTGTCAAACGTAACCTTAAAAATTATGTTTATGAAATAAAAACATGCATGATTAGTGATATATAAAGTTGGCTACATGAAATGAGTGACCATAGCTTTTACGGCCACGTTTAGCAATTTTTTACTTTTTATGATCACAAGTGAGACTTAAACCTTAAATAACGCTGAGTTGCAAGCTCGTTAAAGACTAGTTTTCTTTAATTTATGCGTTCGATAAAAAAAATTGGATAACTAGAAATACATATATCTATTTCTAAGCAAGTTCTATATCTTTGACTCTCATATAGTACAAAAAACATTATTGTCTTCAATTTTCTTCATTGTCGTCTCGACTCTCAAGCAGTCAAATTCCAAGTCCATCCGATCCCATTCAAATTCCAAAACTGGATATTAAATACACATTTACTTTTATGACTATTTGGATCTACTTATTACTAAATTGTAAAATAAAGTTTGTTGAGGTTTGGAAATCCAAACAGTAAATTATTAATGAGGATATAGAGATAGGTAATTCTTTATGTATGAAGTCAGCAATAACGTTTAAAAGTTCAACTTGTGTCCTTGATGTTTTAAACACGTACAGTATATAATATTGTAGGACACATCTGGCCAATTATTTCTAGCGATCGAACAAGTTGTGTAAACTATAAAGCTCGTACTTTTATTAGTTCCTCGTTATTGTACTAGCTAAAGTAATATACTATGTGTTACTTGGTCGATCGAGGACTCGGTCTAATAAACCTACAATTATAACCGGTTAACAACGATATTCCTCGCACTCCCAAAGGCTAAGCATATGGTGCTTTGAGTCTATCGGATCTTAGCCTACGACATATACATATTACATCGAAAATACACTGAGCCGTGCTTTGAGTTTATCTTGCTAACAAGTACATGCCCATCCTCATAAAAGTTATTTCCAAATGTATGCATAAGGCTCTATGTGTAATGTTAGTTGATCTTCATCTATGGTCACTTTTTTGTAGAAAGAAAATAAGTTAAAATATTATTATTTGTCTTCTAGATAAACCCTATTTACTTTGAAATGTATATCAATATATATTGACTATAAACATATAATTGGTCACGCTCAAAACGATGTTGAACATTCTTCCAATCAAAATGTAGTATTGTTTCCATATGTGAAACCCTTTCAAAATTCTCATCATATATCTTTTGACATTGTTCAAAAACCACACCTTATAACTCATCATATATTCTTTTCTCACTAGCCCTTTATAAGTCATAAAACACTATTTCATTACATTTCAACAACTTTTCATACCAAAAAATTCTAAAAACTATGCCCATGGATCGTTCACCTTCATGTGGATCAAGCCAATCATCCGAAGGTGGATCAAGCCGAAGCCGATACGCAAACAACGTCGTTTTATCGATCGAATGCTTAAAAGGGAGCTCGAAAGCCGAAGAATGGGCTGGAAACACATTAGAAACAGGTGACATAGTCGAGGAGATTAATATAGGTAACATGAGCATGGTGTCACCTTTTAAGAATGGAAAAAGTGGTGTGCAAAAAATATTGCACAACATGTTTAAGTCTAAGGAGACGTCTATAAGGGTAGGGATAAGACGTGGGATAGACGAATATGCCGAGTTGACGGCATGTATCGTACCGAATGGTAAGAAACAATACATGTTAAGGTCTATTGATGATCCGAATTATACAGTTGGGTTTGTTGATCGGACAGAAAATGAATGTTTGGCTTTGCAAGGTTAGTTGATTTTTCAAGTCTTTGTTGTTGGTTGTTTAGTTGACTTTATCACCGGCTATTCTCTATTCATTTTTATTTTTTTATGTTATTATAATGGACACTTGTACTTTGCAAGTTGTTTAATGATGATTTACATCCTTTGAAAAATGTCATGCATGCGTCATTAACTCATTATATAAACTTTGTTTTTTTTTTTTGTTAAATAAACGAGTAGTGATGAACAAAATAGATTAATATTGATACTAGACTATTTAGTGTTAGCAACGTAGCAAAAAAAAACTTTTTATTGTAACTAGAAGATGGTCCAACTGGTTAAAGTAATTTTTGAGTATCTAAAAAGATGCAAGTTTTTCATCAAGTGGGATATAAGAAAATCAAGGATTGGTTCCATGTCACATATGAACTCAAATACTGAGGGTAGCAAAGTAGACAAGTTGCTTGAAATTAGATAAACAATCAAAACAAGTTTACCTTTTTGGAAATGGAAAAACATGTTCTAATCTAGGTGATTGACATAATACTAGTTACTAATTGTAATTAGGAAATCTAATGTGGTCATATAACACTAGATACCATCGGGTCGGATCATGTACAAGATAAAACGACAAGTTACATTTTAAATCGAGACTTAAGATGATTAGTGAGATAATGGATTTCGGTGTGAATATAAACTAACTGTTGTGATATTATTGCTAATGTCTTGAAACGCACAAAAATGCAGCTTCAAGGAGTTCAAGGATGGCGAAAGCATTAGAAGCTGCCAAACAAAAATCACTCTAGGTAATGAGTGTTAGTTGATAGGTTAAGGTCCAAGCTCAATCAAAGGCTTCGAGTCCATAGGGTTTGTAGCGGTCTATGTTAACTTGTGCCTTTTTCCATTAATAATGAGACACATGTGAGCATAATTACTGTTGTTCCTTTTCGCCAACTACCTCTAACACGAACTTTTCGATAAACTAAAAAGCAAGTTGATAGTTTACATTGCTTGGTAGCACCGTAGCAAAAAGTACTTTTTAATAACTAGAAGATGCTACAAGTTGTTAAAATACTTGTTGAGTATCTTAAAAGATGCAAGTTTTTCATCAAGTGGCATATAAGAAATCAAGGATTGTTCAAAATGTCACATAGGAATCTCAAATACTGTTGGGTAGCAAGTAGACAAGTTACTTGAAATTATATTAAATATAACAATTATAGGGCGTCGTTAGTTGAAGTTAACGGCCGTTAAGTAAGAAGACAAAAAAAATATAAAAATTTTTGATGAACACTAGAACGTGAGGAGTGAACAGTAAATGAAACAGTGCCGGAAGTTACGAAAACCAGTCCATGAAGATTGTGGTTCGTTTCATAAAGTTTGTCCTTAAGTGGTTTAGTTACCGCTGTTAATTTTCATCAACAATTTACGAAAATTGTCCTTGGGGTTATCAAGTTACGAGAATAGTCCCTGAGGTTATCCGTCCGTTGCAAAGTTAGTTCATAACGTAAAACCTCGCGCTCCGCCGCTGAGCGCGGGTGCATAACCTCGTTAGATAAACAATCAAAACATGTTGACCTTTTGGAAATGGAAAAACATAACACTAGATCTTCAGATGTTTCTGATAGTCAAGATGATATTAAAAGCCTGATGTATAATTATGAATCAAAATATGTGTTCCGTATAACACAAATATCATCGGGTTGGCATCATGTACAAGATAAAAAGACATATTACATATATGACTACTTGCCAACTAATCTACCTCGTATATTCTGTAAATGATGGATGTTGACTCGAGACTTGAGATTAATTGTGACGTAATGGATTTCAGCGTGAACAATAACTAAGAAGCACAGCCATAACGTTAAACTATATGTGGTTTATAAAATATTGCTAATGTCTTGAAACGCACAAAAATGCAGCTTCAAGGAGTTCAAGGATGGCGAAAGCATTAGAAGCTGCCAAACTTCATGATGGATATGTTGCGTACCCGTGGCAAAAGAAAATGCAGGAGCTGCTGCCAGTTTCCAATTCAAGCTGCTTTTTATCCATGCTTTTCCTTCCAAAAGCATCCGAAAAAGTTGCATATCGATATAATGATTTGGAGGATACTCTTTCTAGAGCAAATGCTTGGCATTCCGCCTCTCAGGCATCCGGTGTCCCTATTGTCTTCATGAACATTCAAACAGAATCCTTACTTACTAAGGTAACAAAAGTGGTTCTTAGTTGTGTACCGTAACTTACTATGAGTTTACATAAGTTCTGTCCCTATATTATATTTCAAACTTATAACAAAGTTGTATATTTAAGCTTATTGTGATTACAATTCTCATGCTTGAGACAGATTTCTGGAGATACTGCTTCTTCTACAGTAAACGCTGGCTCGTTATCAGACTTGATGAATCTTGCGAATGTGAGTCTATATGGTTTCGAAGATTACCATGGAGTTGATATTGGTGTTGTTAGAGCTGTTCGTCTTTGGTTTGCTCCTCTTGGAGGAGAGGTCCCGGTTGAGATTAAAATCAAAGAAGGTGATTTAAAGCTTGGATTTGCCATAGGTCGAACACAAGAGGTTAGTGCTATATACCTATTATAGTCGTTTTCATGCAAGAGACTATCGAGATGCTATCAAAATTTGATGTTTCAGGGCCATATGTTGTAAGTTTATAATCAAGTAATGCCGCCTGTATTCTTTGTAAGCTTATAGCATAAACATTGATACTGTAAAAAATAGATCACAGTCTTATAATCCAGACACCTAAAAAACTGTATCTGTTTTCAATAATTACGATTAATCACATACATGACGGCATTCCCAAACACCCCACTCTCTTGAACTTCCAGTTTGCTGTGTTAAAAACTAGTTAAAGTAATGAATTACTAGCTAATTTATGGTTTGCTGTTTATTTGACAGGGATTCATTCATGTAACATCTGTTATTGGAGAATGAAGACTCAACTTCTAACTCGTTCAGTATCAGCAGTTTTTCCGTGAAGCTAAAGGCAAAGAAAATACTCATCATCTCGAGAATAGCTAATCAAAAAGTACTTCCATGGATGGTTTCACCAGAAGGAGCCATACGATGCTATGACACAGTTTCACTTAGCCAAAAATTATCTCTACATAGACACGCTAAAGCACCTATTTCACTTCACATCTTTGCGTGGAACCAAGAAGTGGCTATGTTAGGAAACGCTAATCTCAGGACCCAGATTCACACACCAGTCGCATCCACATTACCACCACAAACACCGACCGCTCACTTAGCGACATCAAATCAAGTGGTTCCATTAGGTATCAATCCACAGGATGACGACATGCTAGAGATCAGACTAAACAGAGATACTGCTGGTGAAGATTCATTCCGGTTTCATAACTTTTCACTTCCAAACAATTGGGTATAATTTAATGTGTTTGTGTCTAAATATGAAAGTATTTTGATTGACTTCATTCGTGTTCACTGTATATAAGGTCCGAGTTTCATTTACGATTATAAGGTCCATGTTCACGGGTATATTACTAGTGTTATCAGATTAATGTGATTTTTCGAGTATGTATGATTGATGAATATTATACTAGCTTGTTACATCTGTTATATTCTTACATCAGATCCAAAACAATATCAGAATAACTGAAAAATGGATTTCAAATACAACTTGATTAACTAACAAGTACACATTAAAATCCGAAACAACAAAATAAGGGAAATGAGCATTCCTGGCAGCTTCCCTTTAACATAAGATTTGTAGTAATCTGAGATTGAACTACCATGGAAGAACTTGTTAAATCCGAAAACAGCAACACATATGGAACACATTGCAGCAAATGAGAATAACCAAAACAACAGTCTACTCCTTCCAAACCTCCTACCACGACAAACAGTCTGTAATCCATGGTCACTATTATGATCAGCAACTTTTAAGCTGCCCGGAACCAACAATAATTCGCCTTCTCTCCGGTTATAAATCAGCTTTCTTTACGAATTATTTGAACAAAACCATGTTATACTTCAAATGCCTAAGATCTACCAAAAACATTATAGTAGATAATACTATCTTAACTTCAAAGTAAACGGATATATTCAGATAAGACCAAATTTACACATTCAGTAGATAGATTGGTTTACTGCACAAATCATCATTATTCAGTAGATCAATTGTCAAAATCACCCAAGATAAACAGAGAGGATGTGCAGTTACAAATAACCAGCTAGTTAAACTCAAGGCCCGTTATGTATGGCACATCTGCCTAAATGCAACAAAAATAGACTTTTCAAATGGTTTACGACACAATGTTGTGTTTATGCTAGCCGAGATCTCAACACCTTCCCTGGATTTGAGACAGGGTTTGTCTAACCTTCTGTCTCCTACTCCTAACCAAAGCATTGCAGGTTCAGGACACATGGGTCGTCTGTGGGTACAGGTTTGTATCATAGCAACAAAAGAATTCAGTCGTTTGCTGGTAAGCCACAAAACCCATGCAGCAAAATTTCTCCACCAATGGTTCAATCGCTTGCTAGTCAAATCTTCAAGTTTTAAATTATGGTTAGACTAGTGGTCCACAACCCAGCGTCTTCAAGTAATGTGGAAGGATAAGAACAGCATGCCCATAACAAGTGAACCGCTAATGATGAAAACATGGTTTAGATTCCGGCTCTTGCCAATGGGCAATAAGCACCACAACCAAATCTCATTTGACGGGTGGCACCTCCAAATCCAATTGTTGGTGCACCACAAGATGTTCAAACGTTCATAAAAAATCAAGGTTAAGTAAGTGATTGAACTTATGAAACTGCGTAGATAATAATGCTAAACTTACCCAAAAACCCCGTTAATATAACTTTTTACCATACACAAACAGTACCATTAAATCTAATTTTTTACCATAGTCATCACTTGAACTAATCTACTTCCCTAAGAATACAATCAATTAACTTTGAATGTCAAGACTATAAATCCACAAATGTTCTACACCAATTAGATTAATCGGACCATACCACTTCAATAAAACACAAACGCATAATCAACAAATCAAAAACAATACCAGAATAAAAGATATGTAGATTTCAAATTCAATCCATTTCATTCAACGTAGATTACCATAAACTAAACTGCTACACATTAAAATCAAGAACAACAAGATACATCTAAAACATAAAACCATTAAACAACGACAGATCTAACATCATTTCACAAGAAGTGAAGAAGCATCAACAAACACTTAAGCCCTTTCACCACGGATACGACGAGCCAACTGCATATCCTTAGGCATAATAGTAACCCTCTTAGCATGAATGGCGCACAAGTTAGTATCCTCAAAAAGCCCCACCAAATACGCCTCACTCGCCTCCTGAAGAGCAGCAACAGCAGAACTCTGAAACCTCAAATCCGTCTTGAAATCCTGAGCGATTTCTCTAACAAGCCTCTGAAATGGGAGCTTCCTGATAAGCAATTCAGTGCTCTTTTGGTACTTACGGATCTCTCGCAACGCAACGGTTCCTGGCCTGAATCTGTGCGGCTTCTTCACACCTCCTGTTGCTGGTGCTGACTTTCGTGCAGCTTTCGTTGCGAGCTGCTTCCTTGGGGCCTTGCCTCCTGTCGACTTCCTTGCGGTTTGCTTGGTACGAGCCATTTCAAAGGTTTTGATGTGTCTAAAAACGTCGTCTATAAAATTGTGTATAAAAACCGTGGATAAAAATCTGTAGTAAAAACATGTTATAAAAGTAGTGTAATAAAAAGTAATAAACTTTTGGCAGATTTGAAAACGTCCGATTCTGAGTACTGTTCGCGTCCGTATATAGCTTCCGGCGCAACTTGAAAGTTGTTCGAATGACATTTTACTTTGACCACGAGGTTTGGTTATCATAAAAAACTCATGATAAGGGGGTCAAAACCGAAAGTCAAATTTCAGCTTTTTATAAAAAATATAATAAAGTTACCACCAGCAAATCCGTAAGGGCATTTGGTTCATTTACGTTTGAGATCAGGTGCTCTCGGTTAAAAACTAGAAAAGTTGTCCGAGACCGATTGTTTTACGCATACAATCTCTAGAACCCGAGTCGAGAAAATGTGATATAGAGGGTCGTTTTGGACGTTCAGATCTAGAAAATAATATAGTATATAACAGGCACAAACGATAGCAATAATAAAGATAACGATCTTAAAAATAAACCGAAATTTATTCATTTTGTTAAAAATTTGAATGTATACATGTTTGTGTGTACATTTATAGAGTTGACTAGGAACAGCAGTAAATTGGGATAAGTAAGTTAGTCATTTATGGCCTTTACCCTTTAAATTATGGTTAGACTAGTGGTCCACAACCCAGCGTCTTCAAGTAATGTGGAAAGATAAGAACAGCATGCCCATAACAAGCGAACCACTAATGATGAAAACATGGTTTAGGATCCGGTTAACAAATCTCGTTTGACGGGTGGTGCCTCCAAATCCAATTGTTGGTCCACCACAAGATGTTCAAACGCTCATAATAAATCAAGGTTAAGTTATTGATCCAAGTCAAGGGTTAATAGCCTAATAGTCCTGTAAGCGATTGAACTTACGAAACTGCGTAAATTATAATGCTAAACTTACCCAAAAACCCCATTAATATAACTTTTTACCATACAAATACACTACCATTAAATCTACTTTTTTACCATATAATAGTCATCACTTGAACTAATCTACTTCCCTAAGAATACAATCAATTAACTTTGAATGTCAAGACTATAAATCCACAAATGTTCTACACCAATTAGATTAATCGGACCATACCACTTCAATAAAACACAAACGCATAATCAACAAATCAAAAACAATACCAGAATAAAAGATATGTAGATTTCAAATTCAATCCATTTCATTCAACATAGATGCTACACATTAAAATCCAGAACAACAAGATACATCTAAAACATAAAACCATTAAAAAACAACAGATCTAACATCATTTCACAAGAAGTGAAGAAGCATCAACAAACACCTAAGCCCTTTCACCACGAATACGACGAGCCAACTGCATATCCTTAGGCATAATAGTAACCCTCTTAGCATGAATGGCACACAAGTTGGTATCCTCAAAAAGACCCACCAAATACGCCTCACTCGCCTCCTGAAGAGCAGCAACAGCAGAACTCTGAAACCTCAAATCCGTCTTGAAATCCTGAGCAATTTCTCTAACAAGCCTCTGAAAGGGGAGCTTCCTGATAAGCAATTCAGTGCTCTTTTGGTACTTACGGATCTCTCGCAACGCAACGGTTCCTGGCCTGAATCTGTGCGGCTTCTTCACTCCTCCGGTTGCTGGTGCTGACTTTCGAGCCGCCTTTGTCGCGAGCTGCTTCCTTGGGGCCTTGCCTCCTGTCGACTTCCTTGCGGTTTGCTTGGTACGAGCCATTTCAAAGGTTTTGATTGATTGATTTGATTAAAAGTGTGTGTTTTTTGAGTGTGAAATGAGTGTGTGTTTTTGTGATTGGGGTTTGGGGGTATTTATAGTGGGGGATTTTAGGCGGTTGGGTTTTGAAAATTTGGGATTTGAAATATTTGGTGGAGTGACACGTTGGCGATCCGTGTGAAATAATTTGTGATAAAATGTGGGCTGTTGGATTGTGAATTTTTGAGATTTGATCGGATGGTTGTGAATGAAAGGGGTGTGATAAATTGTGATCCGGTGTTTGTTGTATTCACCAATGGGAGAGGAGTAATTTGATGACTGGATCTGCCTTTGTTCAAGTGGTAGAGTTAACCTTTTCATTTTTTCATATTGTGAACAAATAGTTTTTGCAATATTCTTTTCATGTTATACCAATTTATTTTTTTATTTTTTTATTTTTTTTCTTTTAATGTAAACGTACACATCCCATTATGATATTTTTTACTCGTTTTTTCGTTTCAAAAATTATTATGGGAGATAAAATATACAAAGTTTAGTATAAGCGAGATCATTAAACACTTCAATCAATCAAATACCAACTTTATCCGTCAATCATTTTTAATTGGTAAAAAGAAAAGTAGACAATTATTTTGATAAATGTCAAAACGAAAAGACAATACAAGGGTCTCTTATATAAAGGCTTATATCAAAAAAAAAAGTATTAGACCAAGTGTTATGATGACCGCACAGGCAACCGTCACATCAGCGTCAACTCAGCTTTCTCTCTCCTAGACCAAACACCCGTAATGATGACCGCACTGGCGACCGAACAATTTTTTTAAAAAATTAAAATTTTATTAATAATTAAAATAACATTACATAAAAATTCAAATACATTTAACAAACATTACAATAAAAAAATTTAAAACTTAAACTAAAATTAATTATTAATACGGTTAAATGACAAACTACTTCAAACTAAATTTCCCAATGTCATTGTAAAACTCGTATAGTAGTGCAGTTGAATCAATTGTGTGCTTCCCGGGATGCATATACATTTTTAATGTTGTCTCGAGTACTTGTAGCTTTTCGATCAAGAGCTTGTAGTTTGTACACTATGCATTTCTTGAATGTCCCGGAGAATAGCTTGGAGGTGTTGAAGGTCTAGGAGAATAACTTGGAGTCGTTGAAGGCCTTGGAGAATAACTTGGAGTCGTTGAAGCTCCAGGAGAACCGACCAGTAGACGGACTCGTTCCTCTTTCCATAAAAAAATCACATCCAAAATAGTTTTCTCGAGGATGTTTGGATATAGCACGCAGTAGCAATCGCTTCAGCCCATAAGAATAACGAAGCACAAGAGAAAATCAACATTGTTTTAGCAGCCTCCACTAACGTTCGGTTTCTTCGTTCTACAACTCTATTTTGCTGAAGAGTTTTGACATATGACGTTTGGTGAGAGATGCCAACATCATCAAAATATTCTTTAAGCACTTGATTCTTGAATTTTGTGCCGTTGTCGGTTCTTACAATAATGACTGGAGCTTGTAGAAGGACTTGGATTTTCTTCAAGAATGTTTTGATCTCTTCTGGTGCTTCATCTTTTGATCCAAGAAAGTGTACCCAAGTATAACGAGAGTAATCATCCAATGTCACCATAACGTACCGCTTCCTGTTGATACTTTCGACTTTCATCGGTCCACACAAATCCATATGAAGAAGGTGTAACCTTTGCTTTGAATTTGGAACGGGTTTTGGTTTGTGAGGTGCCTTTTTGCTTTTTCCTTGCTCACAGGAAGGACAAAGATGTTCTTTATTATATTTAAATTTCGAAAGACCGGTGACGAGATCGTTTTTAGCAAGTTCATTTATGGTGTCAAAGTTGAGGTGGGATAATCGTTGATGCCATAACCAAGACTTGGTTGATGTGGCACGAGCCATGAGACAAATTGGAGATGCATAGACCATTTTATGGAGATTGATGGTGTAAAGGTTTGTTATACGATTTCCTTTCAACAAATCAACTCCTTTGAGATTTCTAACAAAGTAGGAGTTCCTTCTGAAAGCGACCTCTAGATCTGAATCACATAATTGACCAACCGAGAACAGGTTGTGTCCCAAACCCTCAATGAAATAAACCCTTGTAATCAATATATTCCCCCATTAAAGATCGTCATAACCCAAAATTGCAGCAATATGATCAACTTCAAAGCGAACAGTTCCCATAAACTTCCAGACAAAGTTGATGAGTGATGTGTCATCGTGTATGTTGTTATTTTAGTTATCAGGTTTTACATTTATATTTTGCCGAATTTACCTAAAAACAACACTTTAACGGGCAGTGTACCCGATCAGATGTGGCTTCGTTGGTAAGTAGGGTGTCGATCACTAAGAGCGAGAGCGTTAATCTATTAGTTCAATCAATATTTTGGTTAATTAAATTAAGTCAATTTAAACTATGTTAATTCTAATCTATGTTAAACCTATGTTAAACATAGTTCTAACGGATAAAGGGGGTTTTTCAGTTTGAGAGACTGGCACAGGTTTGATGGTGACTTAAATCAATTTAAAACACAATAACACACCCAAGCAGGTAATCAAAAGATAGAAGAGCGGTCTAGCCAATTATAAGAAAATTGTATTAGCCATGATTAATCCAATTAAACGCAGGTTTGTTTATTTTAGTGCAATGAGTGCTTGTCTCGAGGCGGCATATCATTCTAAGATTTAGGCGCTACTTCTTCCTAAAACCTAGACACGTAGAATTCTGTCATAATTAAACGCATCCGCATAAAGCATCCTATTTGCTAATTATAATATATCTTAGGAGATTAATAATGGTGATCTTATTAAACCTTGGTCATCGAGACTTTACTCACTTACTGCTTAACGACTCTTTATATACTAGTAGTCCATTGTCCAAGTCTTTACCAAATGAAGAAGAACACTATACTAGGTCACCTGCTAGAATAACTTATTTCCTTAAGCGATTGGCAAAGATAGGTCAATATTTGTGATTCTATTACTCTAGATATATAAATTGCGGATATTGAGAGCCATCCCGACATCTAAGTAGCTAGATATTTTGCATTCTTAGATCCAGTTGAATGATGGGTCGCATATTTAAGCATATAAACAAGTATGAATTAATAAACATAATCAACAACCAACGATAAAGTAAGCAAACAATATAAACAAACCAACCATTTAAATCTTCATAATCATAGCTAATACCCAAGGGTATTACCCCTTAACCATTGTAATTAATACAATAATAATCAATCAACCAATGTAAACTAACCGAGCTAAACGAATGATACCAAAAACCGAACGATTATAAGAGTATAGATGATTACAATGTGTTTCCTATGGAACTATAAGCTTTTCTTGACCTCTTCTGCTCTTCTTGTCTTATGAAAATCGAATTTTATGGTTAGGGTATCGAAAATATGATCAAGCACACCTAAAACTTATTTTTAGGTTTTTTATTTATAGTGTCTGGAATTTAGTTGATACACCGTATTGGTTGAGGTCAATATAGCGTATTGGGAGTTTTCTTATAGTAGGGACCACGTTCAATATCTTCCAGAATATTTAATTACTATATCTTGGATACAGCGTATGGTAGATCCTAGATACTGCGTATAGGTATTTGTTCTTCGTGGTTTCTTGTGAAGTGCAAGCACAGATACGCTGTATCTTCTTTGATGGATACGGCGTATAGAATGTCAAAACAATATTATTCAGATTTCTTCGTTTAAGCTCCAAAATGCGTGCCTTTTAGCTAATCTTCACAATGTACTCCATAATTACTGCAATTCTCAAATATAAATGATTTAGTATCAATTCTTGCAATAATTTAAAAAATATGTAATTTACATTGGATAAATGATGTTATAAAAGTGACGTTATTTGATGTCATCAATGAGCAACTTCAGATTCCCGGTCATATGCTTAGAGCAACCCGAGTCGACGCACCATAAACAAATTTGGACAACCTGCCAAGAAAAAAAGTGGAATTTGGAAACCGTTTGTTTGTAGGTTCTTGAGGGTTAGAAGTGCATGCATTGTCACCTTCAGAACTGTCAGACTGATACTCATATTCACTGAAGTCAATTAATTTTCCACGAAGGTCAAAGATTCTTTCAGTTGGTGACCGCCTAAGGCAAGTTCTAGGTTTCATAGGCTTAGGTGAAGCAAGTCTTTCTTTTGAACCTAACTTCTTTGATTTCTTGACTTTTGCTATATGTTTCTTTTGATTTGTAGTGTTTGAAACATTTGCATTTTGGTTATCAGTGTGAGAATTCATGTCATTCACATAATTAAGCACACAAACATCATGATTAGCAGTAATTAAACATTGCTTACACATAGCACAAACAACTTCAGATTTATCATTCTGAATACCAAGCTTAACATTATTACATTCACATGACATACGTTTCTTATTAAAGCAGTAAATTCCTACGGTGTTCTTCTGCTTCAACTTCTTTATTCTTGATGCAACTACTCTTATATGTAGAGGAGACCCTGTCATTCTTTGTATTGCTCCTAGACTGCGGCCTTCTGGTCTTAGCAGAGTTGTCTACTCCTGTAGAAGATAAACCATCTGAATTAGCATTCACATCTTGCTTAGTGATAACATGAGGTTGTGAAACAGTGATCGGTTTGGTCCTAACGCTTGCTTTAACAGGTTTGTTAGGCACAAAGTTATCTTCCCTGGAATTCTTAAAAGGATTAATCCTAAACATTCATGGGGTAATCACTTTGTCATTTTTCACAACTTTTGATTCTTGTATGTTAGGTACCGAGTGTGAAGTGATTGATTTTGTCAAATCATGTTTCTCAACAACCTTATGAATAAACCAAGTTTTTGGAAATGAAGTTATAGAATAAAGTTTTGTTCTAAGGTTGACAGTTTTGTAAACTTGGTATTCACACTCTACCTTTCATTGCATCATTTTGTTCAGAAAACTTGCCAAATAACTGGCTCTTAACTTAGCATTTTCATAAATCGTATCCTTAAGTTTGTCTTGCAAAGATTCAGTTTTGATTTTGGTTTGAGCCCGTGTCTATTTGATGGAATCAAATAGGTTCATTCTCTTTTTCTAAGGACATAACCTGGGACTCTAAGGACACGTTCTCATCATCAAGTTTATAAGACAAAGGATAAAGGGTATCTGATGCACATTGAGTATTCATACTCTGACCCTTGAGATCTCCCAAATGAGCTTGCAACCGTTCGATTTGATGTTGCATGTTGTTGTAAGCTTCATCGTACGAAATGTTGTCATATTTACATTCTTCACATTTTTTGTACCAATCATTCCAAAGTTTAGCATGTTCATTTTCCTTTTTAATGATACAATTTTCAAACCTTTCTTTCGTACGTTCAAGCTCATTTTGGAGGTCGGATGTTTCGATAACAGAAGGACTTTGCACAATAGACATACTATCCTGACTGAAAACTACTCTTAAGAGACGCTCTTTTTTCTTTTTCCAAAATCGTGATCTTATCAAGAGATTCGTCAGCCTCTTTTGCAAGAGATTTGAAGTCTCGAACAAATTTAGCTGCCTCTTTCACAAAATGATTTTCAAAATTTTGTATTCTAGCGTCAACTTGGTTAACGATAGGAGCAATTTAATCCTTAAAAATCTTGTGAATCTCTTGATGAATTGGAGATGACAAATTATTTACGTTTGCATTCATTCTATGTTTAACAACACGTTGAAGCGTCACAATGGTGTCTTTTACCTCATTTAGAAATTTTCATGCAACACTTGGAGAAGTGTCGTCTGAAAACTTGCCATCAGGTATTTAAATCGGTTTTGAAACTATGTTTGAAACACTGGCCATTTTAGAAGTATTTGAAAAATATACCTCTTCTCGTGACTTGGCCATTTAAGTAACAAAAACCTCAGAAAGTTTATTAATTTTTGCATAATTTGGCGGTTTTATTTCTTTGTTCAATTGTTTCATTTTTAAATGACTCTCTTGGGCAAGTTGCAGTGTTTCCTCCGAATCATACACAACAGGAGGATCATGTTTTTCTAATAACACTCTGCCATTATACAAACTCTATTGCTTTTGTTAAGCTTGCTTGAGATAGAAGAGATTTTGATAACCTAGAGCCATTTTCTGTTCAGTGTGGTAAAACGAGTCTGATTTAGGTGAAAGCATGTGCATCGTTTGAATCGATGGAGCCGTTTTAACCAAAATGTTATATAATTCCTTGATCTTTTTCTCATATTGAATTATTTAATTGAGAAACTATTCTTCGCGTGTTTTGAAATCATCTTTCAATTTTTTCCTTTCTTCTTAAAGATAGGAAACAATTGATTTTTCTTTAGAAAGCTGGTTATTTAGGTTTGCAATTTCCTCATTTAAAGTCGTTATTTGTTTAGCAGAACTTAAGTGAAGAGCATTTATATTTTTAGTAAGACATTGTTCTTGATAAACAGACTTTCTATAACCGTTTTCAAGTTCATCAAATTTTGCCTTATTGAATTCAAAACATTTTTCTTGTCACTTATATGTCGCAAGCTCAATGGTCAAATCGGCATTTGTTTCTTTCATCTTGCGATTGACCGCGTTGACTTTCTCAACTTCAATAACTAAACTATTATATAATGATTCAAAGAAAGCACGTGTTTCCTCAACAGTAGCAGGTTGTTGTTCTACTGTTCCTCCACTATGTTCCATACTAGAATTCACAGAGATAATATTACTGTCATTCTGTTGAACCTGGTGGCTTAGTAATGGGATCGAGTAGCTTAGTATACTACTCCTCTTGAGTGAACATATTGAATATATCATTATCATAACAATTTTTATAATGGTGTACCTCAGTTGATCTATCTGAATCATAGATAGAAGCTTTGTCAGTTTGAGTACCCGATATCGATGTTTGCTGCAAATTAGCCATCAAGATGCAATTTGCATTGACTTCCTCAATCTCATCAATATTACCTGTCGGTGTTGCAAAAATCGGTCTAGGCGGTCGGTTAATCGGCACCTAGGCGCTAGGCGGGGATTAACCGCCTTGATTTTTACTAATCGGCCTTATTAATCAGTTTGGTCAAAAATCGGTCAAAATACCGATTAATCGGATAAAAATCGGCCAAATCGGGCATAAATTAGACAAAAAACGGTTAAATCGCCCAACTCGGTTACGGATAAAAATCGGCCAAATCGGAGATAAATCGGCCAAATTGGATAAAATCGGCTAAATCGGGCATATATTTTCAAAATTTTATCATTTATATATAAAAAATCCAATACGATTAATCCCCGCTTAACCGGTTAATTGCTATGCGGTACCCAACCGCCTAATGATTTTTGCAACCTTGGTAGCAGCCATCAGATCAAATTATTCAGCTTGAAGTTGGATCCATGCTTTTTCATTTTGAGCAATCAGCAACTGAGTCTGAAGATAAGCATCATCCCGTCTCCTTGGTCTGACTGTGTAGTTCCTAGCATAATTCCCAATCCTCTATAGTTATAAAACCTTATCTGATTACTGTTGTTCCCATTACCATTACCCTCAGCCCGTGCTGCTACAACATTCTCCTTCCCATTCAGATTCGCATTCTGATTAGCAATCCCTGGAACCACAATAAGCCCATTCTGATTCTCAACATTCTGAATACTTGAATTATGAACTGTATTTTGAACAACTTGATTCCTAACATTCTGTACTACATTATACCCATTCTGATTCCCTGCAATCTAGCCAGCATACAATCCAAACTGATTCCTACCATTGCCTCCAACCATCTGCATCTGTCTATCTTGCCCTATATTCATACCCGGTTGTACAATTTGCTTATTGCAAGGGTTTGATAAAATTCTCTGGTTGTTGTTGGTTGGTGTAGAGTAGTTTAGCTTACATGCCTTAGCCATAAGTACAAGTGCCATGTTTATTGCAGTTGTGGGATCAGATATATCTTCGTCGGATTTGATATTAGTTGTTGCAAGTAGTTCATGTTGAATGAAGGTTGTGGGATATAGTTGTTGTTGGGTTGTGGTTGTTGCATGTAGGTAAGTGGAGATGGTTGATCTGGGTGAAACACTAGATAGTTATAAGGTTTATGAGAATTTGCCATTAGTGTCAAAGGATCATGTGTTCTTAAGAGTCGCTCTGCTCTGATTTCATCCACCTCTGCCTGATTGAATTTTAAGAAATCATACAACTGGATGTAGTCTACTTCATACATATCATTTGTTTGATGAACAGTAGTGACATATCATTTCCATTCAGGCTGGAGATTGTTTAGAAACTTAAGATTGCTGGCTATCTTCTCTGGAATGTGTTTGTTTCTAGAAAAATAATTCATTAGCTTTGAGAAGCAATGATAGTACGATTCAATTGATCCCCCCTCAGTAGAATTAAACTTTTCCAATTCATTGAACAACTTAGCCTTCTTCTCCTGAGCCCTAGTGCTAGAACCTTTCATCATATGTTCAACACCTAACCATATTTCCTAAGTTGTGTCACAACTGTCTACAGCAGCATAGATGTCTTTTAGAAGACCCATGAGAATAGTCTGAATTGCCTGATCACCAGCTTCCGTTTGCTTTGCTTCTTTCTCAGTGAGTTCATTATCTATCTGCTCATGAGTAGACTTAGCTACAAGAGGTATATTGTTTGGATCACCGGGTTCATGGATCATTCGTCTTACATATGGGCGATTCTTGATTAAATTCATAAGTAATTTTTCATTTGGTATACTCTTTGCATAACGAATAAGACGAAATGACCATGGAACATAGTTGTCTTTATTGAGCATAGGTGGACGGTTTTCAGAACTAGCAGCATAAATGTCTTGTTGAGTCGACATAGCAAAAGTGATGTGAAATGATATTCTAGGATCGTTTTAATGATTTGTGAGAGTTGTGTAATTGTGTTTTTGTTGTAAGTGATTAGGAGTTGTTCTTGTTGTAGTTAGAATCCGTGAAATACAATGAAAGATCTTAAATCCCAAAGAAGAAAAACAAAACCAAGTTCAGAAGCTTAAACCG
>BQNB010135287.1:0-18181 GCA_026074375.1 Tanacetum coccineum | reverse complement strand
AAACTCCATTTTGCTGACGTGGCACCACTTTTGGAGTTTGGCACCAAGAGTTTGGCACCACGACTCCCTGTGCTCTAAGCTAAGTTGAGCTCTATTTCAGCTTATAGACTGAAAGAGCTTATTATGAGCTTATTAGCTTTATTAGAACAGTTTAGTTGAATAAGAGAGCTTATGAGTTGAAAGAAAAGAGAGCTTATAACAAAATTAAACCAAATTTCATTATAAAAAAAATTGAATTACATTACTTAAAAAGAGGTTACAACTGATTTAAATCAAAATTACATTAAGCTTTTGAGAAAAAACTACACTAGGCTAAAACTAGAAAAGAAAAAAGATCATGAACATCATGTGTGTGTGATGAGGGTGCTATTTATAGCACCATGGTGAAGCTTCTAGGCCTCCTGAATCCATCTCCTAGCCTTTAATCCGCACCCTTGATTATTCTAATCATTGCCAAATGATTTTGAGCCGTTTGATTATTTTTGTGTGTATCTAAGGATCGCCAACGTGTCATTCCAATGGGGAGTCATTGTGCTAGTTGTGTGAGTAGAAATAGTGCAAAACCCACGTCCCTTGTGTGCTTCTCCATTGATTACGGGTGCTTTTGCTTGAGTGACCAATGATTGCCTCTTGATTTGACTGATTTAACCCCTCCATTGTTCTTGTGAGCTTATGAATTGACTTCCGTACCCCTTAATTTTCATTTGCCCTTTGATTTACTCTGGCTAGTAAATTTAGGGAAGAAAGGTAAATAGTAACACCTTGGCGCCTAATTTTCTAACTGAAAAGAGTAATTCAGTTTAAACTTTGCCCTATTGTCAACTTCAGTCCTTGTGGTTTTATATAACTAGGTGTAGTGTAAAAGGAGTTTACAAAATGACAATTTGGGTCCTTGTGGTTTATAAAAAAGGAAATGGGCTTATGGATCCGGGTGAGGCTCATTTTAGGCTTTGGGACCATTTATGGACTTTTCTAAAAGTTGAGGGGCTTAAATGGAATATTTTGGGTCTTGTTGACTTTTGTTGACCATGATTTGATCACTTTGACTGAGGATTTGACTTTTCCTGGCTTTGCTTCCGGCTTTTGTCCACTCTTCCGTTCTCGTGTCTGTGCTTGCTTGTTTTTTATTGTTTTCTTGTGATTTCTGATATATCCGTACCTGCATACACAAAACACAAATACAATCATATTTTTGCCATTTTTGGTCTGTTTTGGGCTTATTTGGGCTATTTTAAGTATGAATGGATATGTGTAATTTGCACATATCTAAATTCCCCAAACTAAACGATTGTGTGTCCTCACGCAATATCACATGCCTTATAACCAAATACCTCGAAACTTCCCCAAACTAAACCTTTGAAAAGTAGCAAAGATTTTTGTTGAGATAGCTAAGAGATCACAAGTTATAAAACACCCGATTTCCCATTTTCAAAGATTTTTTCTTTTTTTATGGTTTTTCTTGATAATTAACTACCTAACTACAACTTATTTGTGTTGACATAATGTAATGTTTCATTACGCATTGTAACTTTAAGGACTTAGAATAAAAAGCACAATTAAAGTGTCTTAAAAGAATAACTTTTATCATCCCTGATTTTCACTTTTCCCATGCTAAGCTTAAAAACAAGATCATTGTTAATTAACAAGTCAGGAAACTAACACTATCATAAATACTAATGCTACTTACTATTTCTCCGCAAATCCTACAATTTGTAATCTCAAGATTTACTAAGTCATATACCCGAAGGCTCTTTAAGACTTGTTTCGATACTTATTAATTCCAAAAATAAAGTGTAACGGTTAAGAACGTAATAATTAGCTCCTAGCCTTTTAAAAGAAACAAATTTCATCAGATTAAAGTCCACATCGGAGCAACCAAAATTTTGGCTTTTAATAGGCTACTAAGCAGGCACCATCATGTCATTACCCTAAGGCTCTATAAGACCTGAATGGACCAATCTTATTTGCACCATATCCCTTAGGCTCTTTAATGCACAAAATAAGACAAAAATTAAGCAACCATTTCTATTAAACCACAGTCCTTAGAAGGCTACAACAACGCCACGCCTCCGACAAGATATAAGCACACTATTTCGACTTTAGTGGTAACTTTCTCTGACTCTTTTCGAAGCTGTAACATCTTTTGTGACCGACAAGAAATACAACATAATTTTATCAGGCTCAGATTATTTTTGAATTCTACTATCCAATATACCATTAAGGCACTTAAGGAATAAGCAAAATAATTTATTAATTGATACATATAATATGTCAAATAAGTATTCCCTGATGTGTACTCATCCAAATCACAAAGGACTAAAAAACTTCCTATTAACTATTATTAACCCAAAAAACCGCATAACTCATTTATTAAACATTTCTATATAAAAGGTGAAACAAGCTATTGGGAGAAAAAGCCACAATTAACAATTATGAAGCTTTAAAGAAAACCAACTAATACTAACGTTTAATGTCATGAATTCTAAATAACACTATCATTTCTCGTGTCTTCGCAATTTCACAATCCCAAGAAAGAGAACTCGCGAATACTTAGCCTATAGATTCCAACACGCATATTTAAAATCTCTTGAGATTAGCACAAGTCCCTTCAATTACTAACGAACAAGTCTAGCATGTTTAAAGTCCTATTAACAGACTAGCACAAACTAACATCATTAATTGTTAAGGAGAAAGCAGAACTCTACAACGTAGATCGGGTCAAAAATTACTTCTTATACTCAACCAACGGAAAACCAACATTGTGTTGTCTTAACACACATATTTTATACAAATAAGAACTTAAAAATTTAAATTTTTTGCATTTTGTGGGAAAACTGGGTACGTAGAACAAACAATAACAAGCAACATCAAATCGATAGATTCCCTCCCCAAACTAAACGCTAACATTGCCTCAATGTTTAAGGCGGGTCTCTAACGTAAATCTAAGCCTGTTTATGAATAGCAAAAGATAAACGTGAATCGAAATATGAAAAGGATATCGGATCTCCCCAAACTAATTTCACATAAAGGATGAGAAGCTCGAGTAGAACGGGAAACAAATCAACCGAACACGAGAGGCTTCAAAAATTTGTTGGTTCGATCCTACAAAATCACAACAAACAAGCAACAAACATCAAGAAATCGGAAAGATTTAAAGTACAAGCTCTCATCAACACAACACCTTGATAATAGAAAATAAAGAGAAAAACTAGAAAGGACAAGCATGGGGTAAACTCCCACGAAGCGGCTTGTTTTTTGGTTACCGAGTCGCAAGCTCGACTCGATCCTTGAATTTAGTTGTCCTTAGGGAAAGTTTGGAGATTCGGGATAACCAATAGTGGTGTATCCCCTCCATAATAATGCTTCAAACGATGACAATTGACTTTGAAATTCGAACCATCAGCATGAGACAACTTGGCAGTGCCATAAGGATAAACTTCAGTGATTGTGAAAGGTCTGGACCATCGGGATTTGAGCTTTCTGGAGAAAATCTTTAATCGGGAGTTGAAAAGCAAGACTTGATCACCAACATTGAAGATTCGGTTCTTTATCTTGGAATCGTGAAGTTTCTTTGTCTTCTCCTTGTAGATTAGCGAATTTCTCATACGCTTGACCACGGAAGCTCGCTAATGTTCATTGAGTTAAAGCTTCGATGATCACCCATGGACCTTGAATCGAAGTTGGCATGCTTAAATAGCCCAATATAGCCTTGTTTTCATATTTAACGGTAAGTGACAACACTTTTCATAGAACTAACTTATACGGATGCATCCAATTGGAAGTCTTTCTAAAGCGGTCCTAAAAGCCATAATGCATAAAAAAAAAAATAAAAAAAAAAAAAAAAAAAAAAAAAAAAAAAAAAAAAAAAAAAAAAAAAAAAAAAAAAAAAACAAAAAAAAAAAAAAAAAAAAAAAAAAAAAAAAAAAAAAAAAACATCAAGGTTGTCTAACATGAGCACGTTTCTCCGACGTCCCTCCAAAAATTCTTTTAAGACCATGATTCATGACTTCAACTTGACCACTCGTTTGAGGGTGGTAAGCGGTAGAAAGACGATGTGTGACACTATATTTAGACATAACTTTATCAATTTCATTACAGAAATGGTCCTCTCGATCGCTTATAATTGCTCTAAGGAGCAACCGAATCGGGAACAAAGGGATTTTTAATAACTTAACAACTTCTCTAGCATCGTTGGGTGGGGAGCGCCTTGGATTCAACCCATTTTGGAAAGATAATCGACGCTATAGAATAAATTTGTTTCCTCTAACGACGGAAATGGTCCTATAAAATCTGATACCCCCAAACATCAAATATTTCACAAACCTTGATTTGCATTTTGAGGGCATCTCATCTCGATGTGAAATCCTTTTCCTTGTCTTTGATAAAGCATCACAAATTTTATCATTCGTAAGCATCTTATAAATGTTTGGCCAAAAGAATCTGCCGCAAATACTTTTCGAGTCGGTGATATTAGCACTATGATGGCCCCCGGTGGGTCCTTCATGACAAGCCTTGAGGATTTCAAGAGCTTCTTGGCCAAATACACATCTACGGATGATTTGATCCGCACATGTACGAAAGAGATAGGGATCATCCCAAAAGTAATGCTTTATATCCTTGAAAAACTTCCTCTTTTGTTGGGTTGACATTCCTTTGATAAGAAAATTCCCCGCGTGGTAATTTGCTATATCGGCAAACCACGGGGTATTTTGGTCATCATGAGAAGTCACCATATTCAATGTTTCAAGAGGAAAAGTTTCATTAATCTCTTTAGGATCAAAAACATTCTCATACGGGTTTTTAATCGAAACTTCTCAAAAGCGTAAACTACCGCAAGCATCTCTTTTTCCGTTGTTGTGTAATTTGTTTCTGCTTCGGTCATGGTCTTACTTGCATAATGAATTGGTCGGAAATGATTCTTAATCCTTTGCCCTAGAACCGCACCTATTGCATAATCACTTGCATTACACATGATTTCAAAAGGTTGGTCCCAATTTAGAGCAATGAGAATTGGAGCTTCGGTTAACTTCTTTTTCAATGTTTGAAAGGCAAGAATGCAATCTTCTGAAAAAATAAAAAGAGTGTTCTTCTCTAAGAGATGGGTCATGGGTCGAGAGATTTTGGAAAAGTCTTTGATAAATCTTCGATAGAATCCGGCATGCCCAAGAAAACTTCTGATTCCTTTGACTGTCGTTGAGTAAGGAAGCTTTGAAATTACATCAACTTTGGCCTTATCGACTTCAATTCCTTTTCTAGAGATCTTATGTCCTAAAATAATGCCTTCTTTAACTATGAAATTACTCTTTTCTCAATTTAGTGCTAATTTGGTGTCTTCACACCGTTTGAGCATTTTGTCTAGATTGGCAAGGCAAGAGGAAAAAGGATCTCCGAAAACTGAAAAATCATCCATAAAAATTTCCATCGTTTTTTCTATCATGTCATGAAAAATGGCCATCATACAACGTTAAAAAGTTTCGGGTGCATTGCACAAACCGAATGGCATACGACGGTACGTGAAAGTTTGTTATGGGCACGTAAAAGTAGTTTTCTCTTGATATTTAGGGTCAATTAGGATTTGAAAATACCCCAAAAAACCATCTAAGAAACAATAAAATTCGTTGCCGGCTAATCGTTCTAGCATTTGGTCCATGAATGGTAACGGAAAATGGTCTTTACAAGTTGCTTCGTTTAACTTTTGATAGTCGATGCAAACTCTCCATCCCGTGACTAATCTTGTAGGCACCAATTCATTTTCTTCGTTCTTGACAACGGTCATACCACCTTTTTTAGGAACACAATGGACCGGACTAACCCATGGACTATCCGAGATCGGATAAATCAATCCCGCGTCAAGAAGTTTTTCTACTTCTTTCTTGATGACGTCGTGGATTTTAGGGTTAACCCTCCTTTGATGTTGGACTGAAGGTTCGTAATCATCTTCTAAAAGAATCTTGTGAGAGCAAAACTCTGGATCTATGCCTCGGATATCAGAAAGTTTCCAAGCAATTGCTTGTTTTCGGTTTTTCAGAACGTTAATGAGTGAGGTCTTTTCATCTTGGCTCAAATCTTTTGAAATTATGACTGGAAGCTTGTTATTTTCCTCTAAAAACGCATACTCGAGATGCGGAGGTAACTCTTTAAGTTCGACTTCGGGAAGTTCATCTTTTGGTTCATAAGAAGTAGCATATTCGAGTGAAGACTTCTTTGGTTCAACAACTTTAAGATCTTTTTGAATTCCGGGTGTAGAATCTCCTTGGTTTGGTGGAGGTAATGGATCATTATTGAGAAGTGTTTCGAGAATGAGAATGTCACCCTCGGGATCGTAGTATGTAGCATTGAAAACTGGCAAAATTGGTTCATCATCGATTACTATAAAAGCATCGACTTCTTCAAAGAGTAGAAAATCGCTTTCATAAAAAGGAGTAAGTGTCGGAGATGAAGTGGAAACAATCGGATCGTAGTACGGAGAAGGATTGTTGTAAGCAACGGAATCAGAAAATCCAAGAACTTCTTGTGAATAAATTTCATAAGCGACATCGATTAGATCAACTTTCTTCAACGATTCTAGACTGTTGTATGAAATGGAAGGTGCATCACCACATTTAAGGGTTAAAGATTGATCATCATTCCTAAGAGTAATCTCTCCTTCGTAAACATCGATTAAAGCATGAGCCGTCCTAAGAAAGGGTCGCTCGAGTATCAACGGTACTCAAGGATCGGCTATAAAATCAAGCACAACAAAATCGACGAGAAAGTAAAACTTCCCTACTTTAACAAAAATATTTTTGGCGACACCGGTTGGTTTGGAAATTGTACGATCGGCTAACTCTAAAACCATTTTTGTTTCGGTAAGACCTGAAAATCCAAGCTTTTCCCAAATGAAAAGAGGCATAAGATTAATGCTGGCCCCTAAATCGGCAAGGGCTAGATAATTATCAAATTCTGATAAATCACAAGGAATTAGAAATCGACCGGGGTCACCTAGCTTTTCCGAAAGCTTTTTAAGGACGACCGTACTACAATTTTCATTCAACGACGTTTTGGTCAATTCGATCAACTTGTCTTTGTTATTTAACATCTTTTAAATATTGACGCAAACTTTGGCATATGGATGAGAGCATCCGCAAAACTAAGCTCAAAATGAAGGTTTCGAAAGATTTCCATAAACTTTGAAGAAAGAATGTTATCTTTTTCACGAATCTTTTGTTTGTTGAGTCTCGACGGGTAAGGCAAATTAGGTTTAGCTTTATTAGCAATGAAAGAAGGCTCTTCGATTGGTTCTTTATCTTTGGGTTATTCTTAGACCAATTGAGGAGGCTGGATGTCTTCGGAGCTCGGTAGCTCCATATCCTTTGTCACCTCACTTTCCTTTTCCACCACCGGCAGTAAAATCGGAGGTCCATCGTATGAAACACCACTACGAGTCGTAATTACCTTGGCTTCGTTCCTAGGGTTCGGAATGGTATTGCTTGGTAACGAACTTAAACTTGAAGCTTGGTTGGTGTGATAGCTTTGCATGAAACTGAGCATCATTTTCTGAAAATCATCTTGCTTCTTTTGAGAATCATTGTAAACTCTTTGAAAATCATTTTGGTTTCTTTGAAAATTATCCAACTTCATTTGCAAGTTATTCATATTCGCATCATTAGCCTTAACATAACTTTTAAAATCAGTTTTAGACATACCTTGAATTTGTAAAACGAGAGGTAAAGCTTGATTAACCAAAGGTTGATTTGTTGGTGGTTGGTATGGTGGGGCTTGATAAATGGCTCATTTAAGCAAAGTCAAGAGCTGAAGACTGTCTTCCTATCACAAGCTATATTGACATTCTGAAGCAACACCAGAATGAAGTCAATGAGATACGTACTGAAAGACAGCACGTACTGCTAATCCCACTTGCACTTGTTTGCTCAACAACAACCAGTTTAATAACTATCCTCCAAACCATCCTACCAAAACACTCAATATTCCTCACCAGAACGCAACAGTCTACCAAAACAGAGGAAAAGCTATTTTACAATCCTCTGACTCCTACTTAAGAATCCAGAACCTCTACTGTTAACTGAAGATTAGGAAAAGTCCTAATGAAAAAGGAGATTGACAAACTCATGGCTTTAATTTCTCTCTCGTTCAAGAAGATCTACAAACCTACCAACAACAACCTCCGATCATCATCAAACACCAGTCGAGCTAATCAAGATAATTCTCCAAGAATTAACAAAGGAACTGGGTATGATCATCAAAGGGCAGTTAATGTTGCTGGGGCTAGGGAAAGTGTAGGTACTCCGGTAGTGCAAAAGTCTGGGATTCAGTGTTACAACTGCAAGGAATATGGGCATGTTTCAAGGGAATGTCAAAACCGAAACGAGTAAATGATGCACTAATCACAAGAAAAAATGTTATTGTGTAAACAAGAGGAAGCTGGGGTTCAGTTTAATGCGAACAAGCGATGAAGGAAGATACAGATGATGAGTCCAAAATAGAAAAAAAAAGAACAGAATTGGAAGCATATTATATGTACATGGCACAACTTTCAAGAGGTTACTCCAGATTCAGTTGACACTTCTGGACCAATCTTTGATATGACCAATGAATAAGGTACACAACAATAATGACAACTATAATGTTTTTGCCATAGGAAAATGAACATACCTGAGGCAACCTAATCTAGTAATGCATAAATCTGCGAAAAAGTGACACAATATCACTATTGATTCATCGGATATATGTTATGATAGAGCTCAGGATGACCAGGATAAAACTGATGATCTTGATCAAGAACGTGATTTTGCTGCTTCTTTAATTCAGAAACTAAAAGTGAAATTGATGAAAGCAAAAAACCGAAATAAAATTTTGGAATCATCAAACAAGGAGTTAGTTGATAAATTGAAAGGTGAAATTGAAGATTTCAAAACTAAAAATAAAAGTTTAGAATCATCAAATAACCATTTCAAAGAAGCAAACAATGAACTGTCCAAGACTAATCAGTTGATGTTCAAAGACCTTAAGAAGTTCCAAGCGGAACTTGATAAGTATAAGGATGTGAATTATGCGTCAAAGGTGGAAATTGATTGTGCAAAAGCTAAAGGGGATTTAATGTCATACAAAATCGATTTTGCAAAATCATCTAATGCATATACTCAACAAATAAATAACTAAATCAAAACGATTTCGATATGAAAAAGGAGCTTTGTGCACATCAAGAAACCATGCTCCCATATATTGTCACAAGCAAAAGAGCTCAGATTAATCTTTACAAAACTCGTGAAGTACAAAGGAAATTGATAAAGTCATAGCTTTAGAAAACTAAGTCAAGGTTTTGAATGATATTGTATTATAAAACCGCCATCTGTTAAACAATCATATGCTTAATCGTAATTGTAAAACGAGTTTTGTAAAACCTGAGTTCCTCAAGAAAAGTCTCAAAGAGCGAATCCTCGTCTGTATGATATAGGTTGCTACAATGATAATCTTGCTTATAGTTAAACCCTGATCGACGAAACGATTCGTCTTGACAAAGAACGTCTATTCAAAATTAAGCGATCTACTCGACCGTTTGAATAGCTCAGTTGAATAATCTTATGAATTGGTTCGTTCCACAACGGGAAAAGTCGGCTGTGCCAACACAAATTTTCCCAAAAACTCAACGATGAGTCAAACATCTACTTATAATGAATTTTTTCCCAAAAGCCTTTTCGTAAACAACACTGTTAGAGAAACGAATTGATGAATCCATTCCTTGGATAAAAATTTGTCAATGCTCTAAAGAACTTTAAGATTAAAAAGTGGTTTGGCACGATTTTTTGATGGAGTGGAACGTTGACAAACAAACAAACGCCCAAAAAACATATTTTGGTAACATTGTATCCTTTCATTCAAAACCAATTGAAGGAAATTTGGCCCCCAAATTATAAAATCAATGTGGATATAGAAAGATTACACTTGGTGTTTAAGAGAAGATGGTAGCTGAGGTTGAAATAATGTTTAATTCTCTTGAAGATGAGGAAAGTAAATCTTAAGTCTCAAATGGAACTCAAAAAACACAGTTTTTGATGAAATCGACCGTTTTCAAGTGAATATTACTATGCAGATCACATGAATGCGATACCTGAATATACACGGACTTATATGAATCACTGATTGCAAGGAGATTACGAGAAACCTTGGAAAAATGTGAATGTCTTGAAAAAGAGCTTTCAAAGAGTAAAACAATGTCAAAGAATTTTGAATCTTTTCAGAAACATGCGATTAATCTTGAACTTGATTTACAAAATTGTAAAGAAAAGATAAAACAAGACAAATCTTTCAAAGTAAATCATTCTAAAAAATTAAACAAACGTATTTCTGAAAGAACGTGAACAGTATTTTGAAATTCAAGACTTGAAAGCTAAATTACAAGACAAAGGAATTGCAATAAGTGAGTTGAAGAAACTCATAGAAAAGATGAAAGAAAAAATCAGTGGAAAACTAATTTGAAAATCATCGTTATTCGACAACCGAATGCTTATTAAAAGTCAAAGACAAATCCATTTTAGTAAACCAGCTATTTTTACAGATTCTCGTTGCAAAGAAAATTTCTCAAAGTCAAAGCCAGGTTACATCACAAAATGTGGTCTAATGATTTTTTCAAAACAGTCCACTGCACAAAAAAAAATTTTGCTCAGAATAAGTTCCAATATGTCAAGAACAACAAATGTGATCGCGCACAGGAATGTATAAAGTGCACACAAAGCCCATCATACAGAACACCTCAGTTTGCATCTAGACATTAGGAAACCTAACAAACTTGTGTCTTTCTCTATAGGAGCTAATCCCAATACTAGTGTTAGCAACCACAGCTTAAGAAATCATCTGGTAGATAGAGTCTTGTCTAACAATAATCAAGGAAGAACAAGAAGTAGAAGACCATCCGCAGGAAGTTTAAGTTTTCAATAATAAAAACGTCTGTAACTGCGTGTAATGACATTTAAATGCTCCACCTCGAATGTTAACTTTGTATGTGTTACTTGTGGAAAGTGTGTGCTGAATGACAATCATGATTTGTGTGTTCTACATTATATAAATGGCGTGAATTCTAGGACTAGACAACCAATGGCTGTGCCAGTTAGTACTATAGAACCCAAGCATAATGTCAACAAATCTGTTGCAACATCCAGTAAGAAAACCGTTGTAACAGACTCCACTGTCAAGAAATCTAGAAACATAACTAGGAAGTTATATGAGCAAGTTAGTAAGACATGCAGTTGGTGGTATCCTAAGTATACACCATCTGGATACAAATGGAAACCTAAGTCTGAAAAAGGAAATTGATAAATCCAACGATATTATGCCTCAGGAAATGCATCTAGAAATGCTAAATTTTGGAACATAGAACTCCTAGTGCTCCACTGTGTCCAATACTCCATGTCTACTAATTCACTATGCAGCTCGTCGAGATAGTTCTATTCATCGTAGACTCGGTGCTCAAAGCACATGACCGGAAATCTCAAGCTTCTAACTAATTTTTGGTGAGAAATTTCTGGGAACTTGGAAGTTTGAAATGAATCAAATTGCTCCAATTCTTGGCTATGGAGATCTGGTTCAAGGAACTATTACTATCAAACGGGTTTATTACGTCGAAGGGCTTAATCACAATTTATTCTCCGTTGGTCAATTCTGTGATGCGGATTTGGAAGTTGCCTTTTTTCGAAAGTCTACCCCTGTTTTTTTTTTTTTTTAACATCCTGATTTGAAGGGAAATGATCTTCTCACAGGTTCTCGTGGCACAGATTTGTATTCCATTTCTCTTCAAGACTCAACTTCTCCCAATCCAATTTGCTTAATGGCTAAAGCAACATCGTCTCAAGCATGGTTATGGCATCGTCGTCTATCTCATTTAAGACATCGACAGCCATCAACTTGCTTTCAAAGATAATAATTGTGATGGCCTTCCAAAGCTGAAATTCGTCAAAGACATCTGTGTTCTTCTTGTGAGTTGGGGAAGAAAAAGAAAGTCCTTTTCAACTAAGTCTACCCCGAGCTCAAAAGACGGTTTACAACTTCTACACATGGACTTAGTGGGTCCAATCGTGTAGAATGCATTAATGGGAAAGAAATATGTTCTTGTCATTGTTGATGGACTTCTCCCCATATACTTGACTCACTTCTTGCGGTCCAAAGACGAAACACCTGGAAGTTCTCATTGAATCCTCAACACTTGTCCAAGATAGGACTTCATGCTCAAGTGACAACAAGTTAACTGACAAAGCACGGAATTTCCCTTAATAAATCTTCTTCCATGCATACTTTGCCAAAAGAGGGTAATTAGACAACAGAAACGCAGGTCAACTGCTCGAACACCTTAACAAAACGGCGTTGTCGAAAGACGGACCGAACTCTTGTTTAGGCCAGCCGAACAATGCATGCGCCGCAAAAGTGTTTCCTCTGTTCTCTGGGCTGAAGCAATTGTACAGCATGTTTTACACAAACCGTTTCACTGTAATTCCTCGACATAGAAAACACTTAACATATCACAATGCTCAGAAAACCGCAGTCAAGTTCTTCATATCTTTTGGTTCTCTATGCTACATCATCAAGAAGGTTATAAAATCTTTGATCAAAAGAAGGAAAAAGTGTGCTGTATTTTTGTTGTAGTCTAGCTCCAGCCAAAGCTTACAGGTAATTCTAACAAAGAACAAGAAAGATAGTTAAACATCATGTTATCCTATGACGAATACCTCAAATGCGTCAGATCATGTCAGTTCTGACCACGCCCACAATGTTCAAACAATTGTACTTGATCACGACAGTTTAAGTCCCGTCTCACAAAGTCAAGAAAATGTTCCTCAAGATGCTGAACAGTAACAACTCAAATGAGCAGGAATTGCTATACAAGTCCATGTTCAGTGAATTAACTCAATTGAAACTATCCTGATTTGTGATCTCAGTCTTCCCGCTTACATGCTTCTGAAAATCCGATAATTGTCCACAACAAAACACAACTCACACTTCTACAACTACCGATGTTTGCAGTATCCACTTCCATTGAACAGTTCATTCACACACAAACTCCAACCAAGTACCAACTGTCACAACACCATAGAACATTAATAAGCAGAAACCAATGCAAAATGCACAATTTGACGCGAGAATTATCAACATCCTTCATACACCGTACAAGATCAAGGGTGAGACACTTCTCGTCATGTTGATTCGTCAACATGCATAACTTTCTATCAAGCACCATCCTTCTACACAACGTTGGACAAAAAGATCATCCCATTAAACAAGTCATATGGAAATCCTTCTCATCAGTTAAACAAGACGTCAGCTAAAAACAGATGGCGAATGTGTAGTTCGCACTCACCGTGAGTCGAACCGAACCAAAGAACATCAAAGAAGCCATGGCTGTTCTGCATTGATGAATCAATGCCGGAAGGAACTACATCATTTTGATCGACTAGAAGTATGAATTATCCGACAACCACTTTGCAAATGTCATTAACTTAAAGTGGCTCTGAAAAACATACGTGATGAGGAAAAAACTATCATTCGCAACAAATCTCTCTGGTGGCTAAGTGAATATGCTCAAAAGGAAAATTGATATCGAAGAAATCATTTGCACCTGTTTGCTTCGGTGGAGCTTTAACGACTGTTTCATTGCGTATGCTTCACCCAAATTCATTTACATGTAGCCAAATGGACTTAAACAGCATTTTCTTACGGACCTCTGAAAGGAAGAAGTGTACGTAACCACGATGGTATTGTTTGACCCATAATCCTGACAAAGTTTACCGTCTCCAAGAATTGCATATATGGCCCTAAACAAGCACCAAGAGCGTGTATATGAAACTCTCAACATCCTGGTATCCAACGGATTTTCAAAGGTTTCTATTGATCCAACTCTGTTCATAACTAAACCATGGAAAGACATACTGCTTGTGCAAAATTACGTTGAATACATAATTTTTTGTTCTACGAACCAAAACTTTAAAACGATTTGAAAACTAGATGCACAGCAAGTTTGATATGTCTATGATGGGGGACTGAAATTCTTTTTAGGAATTCAGATCCACCAATCCCCTCGGGTATCTTAATAAACACTAAGTATGCTCAAGAGAGTACATAAAAGCATTTGTAAATGACCTCATGTGATAGCATGGTACACCAATTGCTACAAAACACCTTGATGATGACTTGAGTGGTACCCGTCGACCAGCCGAATATATCGTTAGTAGGTCGGAGCACTCATGAACCCTAACAGCAAGTAGACCAGATATTGTACATGCAACATGTTTATGTGCCGCTATCAAGCGAAACCGACTGATAACATCACGCTGCGGTTAAACGGATTTTCGGTACAAAAAAGACTACCATTAACATGGGTCTTTGGTATCTATAGGACACCGGTTTCGAACTAACTTTTTTTTCAGATTCGATACGCGGGACTGTCTCGATCACTAAGAGCACATCTGGTGGCATACAAATTCTAGGTGGTGATAAGTTAGTCAGACTGTCATCCAAAAGCAGACTGCACTTCAATGTCTTCAGCAGAAGCCGAGTATGGCCCTTTTATCTGCGGCTGCGCAACATTTCTAAGGGTTGAGAATCAGCTACAGATTATGGCTTTCACTTGATAAAATTACCTATGAATTGAGTGACACAAAGGCAGCCATAGCCATCTCGTGCAATCAAGTCCAGCATTCCCGTACCAGCACATCGATGACAGATATCACAATCATAAAGGAACAGGTGAAAAGGTATTGTAAATTATTCTTTGTCGGAACTGAATACCAGTTAGCTGACTTGTCACTAAAGCCATATCGAAAGTTATAGGTTTAAGTCTCTTGTCAACACTCTTATAGATGTTTGACTCCAGATGAACTGGAGGTTCTGGCAATTGAATCTGCTTGATCCATCAAACATCAATTTGTAAATATTTTTTTATTCTCTTCTTCTTTTTTATTTATAAAAATTTTTTGAAAAAGAAAATACAAAAATATAAAACCAACAAAAAGAAATAGAAAAATATAAAATCTAGAAAAACAAAATACAAAATCAGAAATTTCAAAAAAACCAAAAAGATCTTCTCGACATATCTCCTGAATCGATAACATTTACGTACCTAGGAAATGTTGATTAACATCGACAAGGTGTTAAATGAATTTCGAGCGAGATGTTTCAAATGTTTTCAAACATTCATTTCTAAAATTTTCTCAATGACTATAGTACATTTTCAAGTGCATACCCTTCTTCCCGAATGTAAAAGGGAAGTGTACGCTTCAGTCGCTTACTCTAAAATAGAATAGAATCTTCTATCATATTTTTAAAACGTTGAACATAATTTTTTCAAAAGAACTTTCAATACAAATTGGTCTTACAATATATTTGTGTCTTTTTGCCATAAAAAAAGTGGTATTTGGTAAAATTGTGTTTCACAACTCCTTCCTCGAATAATTTTCAAAGAATTGTCGTACGAATAATGTCAATTTAATGTGAATCAATTTCTGAGTGGAGAGCTTTTTTAAAACGAAGCCATTTAATGTGTTTGGGAACATCTAATAAAATGGTCAATTTTATGTATCCAAACACATTCTGTAAATTAAAATTGGAAACTTATAATGTCAATTAATTAATATACACTGTTCACAAAGGCATCTAACTCCGTCTTCAACATTTTGTGGTGTCCATATCAATTTTTCATTCCAATCTCAAGTTAAAATAAATTTGGTATCCCACATGTACTTTAGAAGGGAGCTGGTTGGAATCTGAATTCATGCAATAAACGAGGAATAATTTTCTCCCCATGGAATTTTCTTGTCAAATTAATCAATTGTAATTTCAAATACTAAGTGAAATTATATATTTAAAATAAGAGGAGAAACTGTGATTAAAATATATATAGAAGGAAATGTGATCTTTAAGACTCAAATGCAACTCTTTCCTCATGTGCTTAAACAATTTCGAATCTCGAAGCACATTGTAGGGGAGTATTTTGAAAATAACAATGTCAAAAATGGTTTTATGGTTCGATCATTATACCCAACCACCTATTAATTTCACACGATTCTGAAGTCATAAGGTGGTTATTATGTATAAGTCCGTACGATCCAACCAGAACAAAGTATTCTACCCAAGGACACTCCATAGTTTAGAAATAGCAGCCTTAGTTATGATTGGAGATGAATATAAAAAGGGAAAAATGCCGACTAAGATTGAGCTAACACTGGAACAATCACAACAAGGTGTTAGTAATGACGTCTTGGTAAGCATTGAAGGGGTTGAAGAATGAAAAAGAAATGTATGGATAAAGGGTGAAAACAAAGCAGCCCTCCAAACAACTTAGGCAGAAACCGGGTCAATACATAATCTATCAAAATCACAATGATGATTGTTGATATTGAAGATGACATCATGGACCCAGTGATGCAATGCACAACCCTTCCCAGCCATTCGGGTTTCTCTCAAAAGAAACTTGTCTCATTTGTCACGGAGATACACACGTTATCTATTGACATCTCACTCCGAGATTGTTGATATTGAATAGGTGGCAGTCTGCTCCAGCCTCCGATTACTAAAACCAAAAGTGCACAAATCGAGTCTAGAGCCAAGAAGAGATCAAATTATAAATCTCATTAGGACACAATGTCAAAATACACTTGTTGAACACCATAAAGTTCACAAGTTGTAACAAAGAGTCCTACGCATTATCCTTGAGATCTTGCCAGAACATCCGAGTGATACTTAAGTATTCACAGTGAAGATGGAAATCCTGCTTGAGCCAACATCAAACAAGCTCTTGGTAGGTGACTTGCAAGATTCTATATGAATCAAGCTTGTGATAACTGGATATCAATTTTGGTCCAGTAAATGAATTGACGACTTAATCAGAAAGATAGTAACTATCTGATTCACTCTTACCGTGTTGTCTGCTTTGAGACGTTCCGGTAATGAGAACTAGCAAGCATGGTGAATCTAATACATCTGTGTTAGAAGATCCTACGCTTTGAGCTGGAAACCCTGTCAAGGAGATTCTTTGAATCTACCTGATCACAGGTATAGTATTTATACTATAAAACGGGAAACCGGAGGTTAATGCAACCGAAGTCAAGATGAATGACAAAGCCATATTCATCTTTTATTGCTAACTGTCTTATTTCAGGTTTAGACGACGGTGTTGCAGCCTCATTCCAGCGAAGTCGGATTCATAAACCACATGCTCATACTCAAGCTTTCAAAGTCAATCATTCAACGTCAAGATAGTTGATTCTAATCTTCCCCACCATCAAAGAGCCTCAAAGTCAAATAAAGAATCATCAATTGGGGAGATTGTTAGACTTATAATCACATATGTCAAACAAGAATGTAACAAGTATGAGCATGTTGGTCAAGAGCACAAGTTGATCAAGGAAGTCAAATCAAGATGATTCAAGTCAAGGAGATGATGCAAGATAACGATCTCAAGAATTCAAAGTCAAAAGATAAAGGCTCAAAATCAAGATCACAAAGCATGGATGAACAAAGCCATTACAAACAAGACAAGACCATAACAAGGCAAAGCATAAACGTCAAACGTCATACCTTCAATGTCATCGGTGGTACAGAGGAGTTTGAAGAAAAAGACCTCAACATTGGGGGAGATTGTTAGCCTTAATTATATTAAGTCAAACAAGAATGTTATCGGTCTTAGAAAGTCAAACTAGGTCTTGTATTGTAATAGGCTAGTCGGGTTTAACGGGCTTGGATTGTAATCTAATATTGTCCGTGTTTCGGGCTCAAAGTCCAAGTTATGCCAAGCCCGGCCCAAGATTACAAGCCCATACACCACCTAGCAAGGCATGGATATAAATATCCCTTCACCACACTTGGTGAAGGGTGTTGGTTACATTTCTATCACTTGTAATCCACCAATTCTCTAATATAATATTCCTCTCTTATTTCTCTCTCTACTTTCTCTCTCTAAGTTTTCTTCTTATTTTCTAGCATATTGGTAAAGGTTATTGTTGTGTAATGGATTAAATTAGTGGGATAACATGTTCTCAGTTGTATTGATTGATCATACTTTGTGATTAATCTTGTTTCTCTTTCAAGTATTGTAATAACTCTGATCTTATAAGTGAATCAAGGGGTGGTTGGTTGGATTCGCTCATATATGTGTATATTTCTACATGGTATCAGAGCTCAGGCTCTGATCTTATGGATT
>BQNB010135286.1:0-18181 GCA_026074375.1 Tanacetum coccineum | reverse complement strand
CCCTTTCCCGTTGTTGCTTGTTTCCTCTACCGATGGTCTTGTTTTGATACCTACCGATACTTCCTGATTGAGGAATTCCAAGTTTATAGTTTCCAACCCTTTAACAATTCTGCTTTTAGGTTTAAATTTTTTGGGAGGTGTGTGATTCTAAACCTGTGGAATGGGGTGACTGCATTCATAATTTCTTCTTTGTATTTCTCTCCTGTTCTGTTGCTGGCATATGGTTGCCTTCTACCTGAGCAACCAATGTTAATGAATCAATGAAGACATGCAAGTCCTTCATACCTTGATTAGCAGAGGCAGCTAGTCTTGCCAATAGTGCTTCATAATCCATGGCATAGCTAGATGCTTTAAACTTCAACCGGATGGCATACGAATACATCTTTTCTTTGGGGCTGACTAGGATAATTCCGATGCCCAAAACTTCTTCAATTGCTTCTTTTCCTAGGTATAATCTCCAGGCACTTGGCGTCGAAGTTGATTTTGTGTGGAGTTTCTTGCTTAGGTTAAGCTTTCCCCCTTCGTTTGTATTTGGTATCTTTTCTACTTGCTCTCCTTGACCAAAGAACTTCCTTATCACTGGCCCTTCAACCTCCTTTCTTTGGACATACAAGATGTCATATGTACGTATCTTAGGAGCCCATTTTCCCAATCGTCCTTCTCTTCCAGAAAGCTTTAGTGTTTCTTCCTTTGGTCCATCGGTTACCACTTTAACCTTATGCTTTCTAAAGACTATTATCAGGGATCTTGTTGTGTGAATTAGTGCTTGCACCCTTTTTTCTGTTTGGGTGTAGCATATTTCCATTCCTTGCAGCGGTTGGCTTACATAGGAAATAGGTATCTAGGTTCCTTCCCTTTCTACCAATAGCACGGAGCTTATTGTCTCGTTTCTTTGTCGTAGACATAGCATTAGATCTTCTCCTTCTTTTAGGATGGCCAACGTTGGTAACTTCCCTGATTTCCATTTGATTCTTCGGAAAGCTTCTTCAGCTTCGTTCGTCCAGCCATATCCTTTTGTTATCTCCATTCTTGTTCGGGCCTCACGTAGGGGGTGCTTCAGCTCCGTAAGCTTCGGAGATATGACTTGCTATATGGCGGGGGGGGGGATGTTTGTGTACATGAATAAGCTTCGTATTTGATTTGGACTTCATAGGGTGGGGCTTAGGATGATTGCATGTATTCTTCCTAGATCTGTCCTTAGTCCTTTTTTAATTACTATATAGCCGAGAAACCTTCTTTCCTTCACTCTGAACGTGGACATGGCCGGATCGATCACGATGTTTACCCTTTTCAGCTTTCTTAGTGTTTCTTTTACATCTTGAACCAGGTCCGTCTCACTTTTGCTTTTTATTACTATTTCTTCCAAGTATATTTCCACGTTTCGTCCTCTTTAATCGGTTAAGACCTTTTCCATCATCCTCTGAAGTGTAGCAGCGAAGTTTTTTAATTCTTTCGGCATGTGGGTGAAATAATATACTCCTTCTTCCATATGAAACCCAGTTTTTTCTTCATCCTCTTCCGCCATTCTTATTTGGCTGTACTCTTTTGGAAGTTGAGGAAACATTTGTACGGATATCCCATTAAAGATGCTAGCTCTTCTCCTTCCCTCCAGAAAGGGATACATATCCTTGGCACAAGCTTTGTTAAGACTAGAGTAATCCATCTATACTTTCCAGGTTCCATTTGTTAGTTTGATTGATATCGCATTGGTGATCCACTTAGGGTGTAGAACCTTTTTAATTAGCCCTTCCCCTAACCAATAGAACACTTTTTCTTTTAGTGCTAGTCTTTCTTAAGGTGCTACGGGTCGCCTCTTATGAACTACCGGTTCGGCAAGGGGATATGTTTTTAATTTATGCTCCATGACGAATCATGGAACAACTATTCTTTTTTATCCAGTCCATGCGAATACCTCCATGTTTTCTCGCACAATGTTTGTCAGTAGTTGCTTACAGTTGGTTGTCAATGTGGTACTCATCATCATGTACTGGTCCGGACGTTCCTGGCTGATGGTGAATACTTCTTATGTGCCCTCTTTGCTCTACGTTTTTCCAAGTGACATTGGATCCGAAGTAGGCCCTCTTTCGGGGTTACTTTTTGATCTTAGGATTACTTGCTCCCTTATCCTGGACATTTGCTCTTCACGTTGATGCCATTGAACCTCCTTCCACGAACCTTGCACCCTCTCTAGGTGTTTGCATTCTCATAGAGCCTCTCTATTAGTTTCCATTGTTACGACTCATTGGTTAGTGGGGAATTTGATCATGGAGTAGATGGTATAACCTACTGCTCCGAGGCTTCTCATTCTGGTCCTTTCTATTATGATGTTGTACGGCGAATGACACTTTGTTATTTCAAACTCCATAAGTACCGTCTTACTTCTTCCTTCCCTTCACATAGTTACTCGAAGGTCTATTACCCCTAGGGGGTGATATGTTTCTCTCGAAAAACCTGTCATCGGGGCCTTGCACCTTTTGAGTCTCAACCAGATGTTAACATTAAGGTTTCTAAAGCAGTGTTCATACATGATTTCTAACGAACTTCCACCGTCAACAAGGATCCTTTAGACTTGATTTCCTTTTATTATTCCTTCTAATATGATGGGTTTGTCCGTTAATTGACTATAAGGGATTGCTGGGAAGGTGAGTTCATTCATCATGCCAGACTTTCCTTCTTCAAAAGGTCTCTTGCGGCTTCCTTCCACCCTTATCATGTTTATGACCTTCACACTATTCCTTCCTTGGTTCCCATTCCACTGGTTGTTTTAGCGGATGTCCTTCACTAGATGAGCCAATCCTCCTAGTGTTCAAGAATCTCAAACTGAAGAAACATGAAGGTTAACAAGTGAACATCATGTTTAAGGGAGGATTGTTGGGTTTCAAAAGTTCCTACAACTTAGTGCTGCTACTTATACAAGTTACTACTTCCAGTTCTACTTAGTGCTGCTGATGAAGAATGCTATATGTTAATACAAAGTAAACCGTAAAAACATGTATCTTTATATTTTACGATCTCACTTTGTTTTCAGCTGTTGTTTTGTATTTGAATAGTTTGTTATTTGACTAAACATTTCTAAGCCAATAGTTTTCTAACATACCAAAACACTTTATAAAAACAACATTCTTCTCAACCTATCTTGCAATTTTCTAAAAATGATCTTAAACACTTTTTTTTATAAACTTTACCCTAAACACAAAATATTTTTTCACAAAAATATTTCTTCATAAAACTTCCTTCCCACTCATAAAATCTGATCAAAAGATTCTCTTTATTATTATATTAGTTTAAATGTAAAAAAGTCAAAGCTTATTTTTGAGTACTGTTTGCCGGTGCTCTTAACTTTACATTTCGGTGCCTTTGGGAAACAGCACCGGCAGTTTTGGCAAACAGTAAAATGTTTGGCTATAAATACCAACTCTTCTCACTTGTTCTAGTCATCCTTTCTAACATTTTTCTTCTCTCTAGATCTGGTTACCACTAATCTTCTCCTATATTCTACTCTACTCTAATGATTCTTGTAGATCCTTCATGACGTTATCGTGTCGACGCTAAAAGGTCTTCTATGGATAAGCTCGCCAAAATCTCTTGAAGCTTGGATCTATCTTCCATCTTGTGGCAAGCTTCTATGTCTCAAGATCTTCTTCATCTTGTCTCGAATCTTCAAACAAAATATCTTAGAAATGTCTAGATTTGGTTTGGTGGCGTTAGTGTAAAAACAATATATATATGTGTATGTTTGGTACCTAGTAGAGGACAAGCATTGGTGATGTGACGAAGGGTTTAGGATTTGCAAAAAGGGTGTTGTGATGTGTAGTGGTGAATGGTGAATGGTTCTAATATGTGGAACCCGGTGTTTAACTTAGCATCGTGAAAATGATTAAGTAACGTTGTGTGGCTTCTCCGCCGGTTAAAGGAGATTTGGTGATTAGTGTATTCGAACTCTCGAGTAGGTAACTCGGGGAGTGGAGTAGGCAAGGAAGGAGTCCTTGTAGCCGAACCACTATAAATAACCGTGTCATATATCCTTTACATTATTGCTCGCATTATCTCATCTTAAACATATCACATCACATCAAACAAAACTAAATACACTTATGTAAAAATAAAGAAAAGAAAATAAAAGTTAAGATTTTAATTTGAAAACTATTCAACCCCCCCTCCCCTTCTAGTTTTCACAAAAGTATTCCATCCATCCAGGTTCTAACAAGATGTATCAGGATCTAAAGAAACTCTATTGGTGGCCTAACATGAAGGCAATCATCGCTGAATATGTCGGCAAGTGTTTGACATGTTCTAGAGTTAAAGCAGAATGTTAAAAGCCATCTGGCTTACTGATACAACCAGAGATTCCTACATGAAAATAGGAAAGAATAACGATGGACTTCATTACAAAACTTCCTAAAACGTCAAGCGGACATGACACAATTTAGGTCATTGTAGATCGCCTTACCAAATCAGCACATTTCATCCCCACCAGAGCAACAAATAGTATGAAAACCCTTACAAGGTTATATAGAAAGGAAATAATCTTACGGTATGGAGTGCCGATATCTATCATCTCGGATCATGACAGTCATTTCACATCCAGATTCTGGCAGTCATTGCAAAATGCTTTGGGTACTCAATTAGACATGAGTATGGCATATCATCCCGAAACTGATGGACAAAGTGAAAGAACCATCTAAACACTCAAAGACATGCTTCGATCCTGTGTTATAGATTTTAGAAAAGGTTGGGAAAGACACTTACCATTGGTAGAATTTTCTTACAATAACAGTTACCATGCCAGTATTAAGACAGCACCATTCGAGGCACTTTATGGTTGAAAGTGCAGATCACCTGTCTTCTGGGCCGAAGTTGGAGATGTCCAACTCACGGGACCAAAGATAATCAATGAAACCATCAAAAAGATAGTACAAATTTGACAACGCTTGCAAGCTGCAAGAGATCGACAAAGTAGTTATGCCAATATAAGGCGAAAGCCTTTGGAATTCCAAGTTGAAGATCATGTTATGTTGAAAGTATCACCTTGAAAAGGTGTCATTCGATTCGGAAAGCAAGGAAAGCTTAATCCCCAGTACATTGGACCATTTAAGATCCTTAAAAAGGTCAGCTCAGTGGCATACATACTTGAGCTTCCTGAAGAACTCAGTAGTGTTCACAGTACTTTCCACGTTTCTAATCTAAAGAAATGCCTATCTGACGAATCTCTCATCATTCCAATGAAAGAGCTTCAGCTCGATGACAAACTTACCTTTGTGGAAGAACTAGTAGAAATTATGGATCGTGAAGTCAAATAACTGAGACCGAGTCGTATTCCTATAGTCAAAGTAAGATGGAACTCTAAAAGAGGACCAGAATTTGCGTGGGAACGCGAAGATCAAATTCGTGCCAAGTATCCGCATCTATTTTCAAACATCACTCCATCATTTAACTAAATCTCAGGACGAGATTTTTTTTAAGGGAAGGAGACTATAACAACCCACAATTTTCATCAATGTAATTATCTATATATTAAATTTGATAGAATTGTCATCAATGTAATATCTACTTATTAAATAAAGTACAACCATTTTCATGAGAATATTATGCTTTATTCCACTTATTAGGCAACGTAACTTGCATAACCTAAGTAAACGAGCTCACGCAACCTACCTATGCCAATTTCATCAGCGTTTATAGCCGGTAAACGTTATAATATGTTAAGCAATATGTTTTAAACTCTATTTTATCATACGTTATCTATTTAACATACTTTTCAAAACGTTATTACAAAACGGATTTCAAACGTTAACGTTTATATCAACACCCTAATTATATGAAATGTTTACATATAAAGTGAATGTTCAAGCTTGCAAGGCATGTGTACAAGTGTACAATGCATAACTTTTGAATATTAATTCCCTCCAAAACCAATGTACAACTCCCTAAAGCTCAAAGTACAAGTTAAACATGCATAGAATTCAAACTAGGTCATTTTCCCTCCAAAATCATGTTTATTTCTTACCACCACTTTAACACAAGTTACAACACTTAAAGCACAACTTCTAAACCAAGAAACTAAACCCTAAATCATTCTAAAACCCTAATCTTAACCCTAAACCCTAAACAAAACCCTAATTCTAACCTAAACCTAGACGAAAACCCTAAACACCTAAAACTAGTTCTAACCTAAAAACCAAGCACCTCAAGCACCTCAAGTAGCTCCATGACCTCATCACCACCTTGTCACCATCCTTGTACACCAAGCAAACACCCCTCGTCACTCCTTTGGTAACCGAACCCCTCCACACCCTTACACCTTGCATAGCTACTTCCTTGATCACCACTCTACCTTTACTTGGTCCCTACTCCATTCACCTTGGTCCCTACTCCAAGAAAACTTGGTCCTTAAGTATTTTCGAGCACTATATATACATACATACATGTACACTTTCCAATTCACCATTCAAACTTCAAACCACCTCTAAATCATGTTCTAGCTAAAGTAAGGAAGCCAAGGAAGAAAGGTTAAACCATTTTAGAAGCCAAGGTTAAGAAGAAAAGGATTCTTCAGTCATATCTTAAGTTTTCAAGTTGTTTTGCTCATTTTGACCCAATATAAGCTCTAGTAAGTCTTTAATTTATTCTATAATTTCTTATCATGTTTTAAGACCATGTTTAAGCTTTGTTAGATCCATGTAAACTCTTGTTTAAAGCCTTGAACCACAAACCCATGCGTTTTGGTTTTCCTAAACCAAACGTGCCCATTTTGATCTTTCTAGTTTACAAGCTCTTTCTATAAGCTTTAAGCTCGTAAACTTAACTTATTTTAGCTTATTCTAATAAGCCATAAGCTGCAAAACTCTTTTGGATTTCAAAAATATCAATATTATGGTTTTTAGACTTAATTTGCAATTGTTTTCATGCAAAGAGGTATATATTGTAAATTCTTGAAACATATAACTAGAGGGGCTGAAAATGTAATTTTCCTAAAGTTATAACTCCAAGGGGCTGTTTTGCCATTCTTTAAAGTTAAGGGTTTAAAGATTTTAAAAGTTATATTAAAAGGATTAACTTTGTAAATATATATAAACCAAGGGTATATATTGCCATTTTTGAAACTATAAGGATATAAAATATAATATTTTATATTAATTATAAAAATATATTTAAATATTATAAGACTCGATTTTATTAAAACCCGACACATTTGTCGTTATCATTCGTCGATCGAAACACTATAAAATCAATTATGTTATATATTTAACATAATTTATCATCCGCTAGCTTTTGAAGAAACTTAAAAAGATAAAACCTTATCATTTAATCTATAACGTATCACATTACTAGGGAGTTTCATGTGAGGGGTTTCATTTGGGTAGACGTTTTGACGAGTTGCTGGATTTACGATTTAAAGTGTCCTAGCTCCTCAAACGTTTACTACATGACCTCTGGATTATGATAGCCCGAACAGTGATACGATGTTTTCACAAGTTATCAAACCAAAAACCGTTAAACTTTATGAAATAAAGTTTGTAATATCAACAATCAAACTAAGACTTGACATATTACCCCAGGTTGCGTGATGAGGCCGTTTACTCTTATTTGAATTAAATTTCAAATCAATCAACTACCTTGATAAGGTGAGTTCATAGTCCCACCTTTACATATTTTCTAAATCCCGTGGGGAGATACATGATATAAACCATGAATACAGGTGTTTTCCAACTGTATGCTATACTGATATATTATTGCCTATGTTTGCTTTCACTACCAATATTTCTTAATCATGAACCATTAGTCACTTACGAGTGAACGTGAATATTGTGGATAGATCTATTGGGGTGACGACTCCCGTTGGTGTACCCGTACATGGGGTAACCAAACCCACTTTATTTGAGAACAAAGGATAACTTTGGCAAGTTACCTTTCCTTAAGGGACAGTTGTTCCTTCAAGTCGTTAAATTGACTTCGGATGTTAATGTTTGGTTGCATGAGCTTAGGGCAATAATACTGTTTTCCATGATAATTGTATTCGTTGCAATTATTACCACTTGTGATGACTTGTATTCAACTATTACATTGCAAACACTGTGAATTTCACTCAACCTTTGTGTTGATCCTTTTAGCATGTTTATCTCAGGTAATTAAGCAACTATGGCACGGAGTGGCATTGGACATGAGGACGTCCAAACCTGTTATCATTCAACTTTATGTTTTGAAATGTATTATGGGACCACTTTTGTAAAAACTCTGATGAATAATGAATGATAACTTATCTTTCAAAAACGTCTCTTTTGAGTCGTTTTCTATTATTGTGACTATGATTCATGAAGTAATACCCCAGATTAGCTTCCGCTGCTATATGTCAAATATGGGGGTGTTACATATCTTTTGGTTGATGATTACTTCACAACAATGAAATATGTACATAGATTGATTGGGGATCACCACTAAAGATTGTTGTCAAAAAGCAAGACAAAATCTTAATATGAATGCATATGTTACTTATAGAAAGGGATATTAAAGTAAGAAATCAAGATCCAAGATTCCATTTATTGTTTATAAGCTTTCACAATATGTGCACCACACACATATAAAAAAGAAATTATAGGTATGGTAACAGAATTTCATTAGACTGGGTCAAAACGGGTGTAATATAAACGACAAAGTTACTTATTAGTACATGTTTGGGTTAATAAGTAACTTTGTTGTTTATATTACACCCGTTTCACCAATTTTAGCCCAAACATTTACTAATAAGTAACCTTGTCGCTTATTTGAGTCATTTAACATGTTTTGACCCGTTTTAGCCGCTTTTAGACTTTAATTTCCTTGTTTTGTGATTTTACAAATTCGGATGTTAGAGCTAAGAGCGAGACAAGAGGGTCTACAGGTACGGATGACCGATGAAGATATTTTGGCCTAAGTCTTATAAGCTGAGGGTTTAATCCGAGACCGGCTAGGAAGGTTCTTCATCTTCTTTCTTACGCTTCTACCCCGCTCCCCCACCATCTTTACAAGCTGCATTAGCGAGGTTTATAGAGGCGCATAACTAACAGGCAAGGGTTTTACTTATTTAGGTGGGTTAGTTGAACAATTTATCATAGCCCTTGTTTAGGTGGGTTAGTTGAGCAATTTATCATTTTAAGCAATTTATGTTTATGGCGTTGAACTACTTGTAATCGTTGAACTTTATAGAATGAAATTGTTTGTATTGACTTGAAAAATCGGTTGCGGGAAATCTAGAAAATTGGGTTAGAAAACCCAGGAAAATGCCGTAAAACAGGAAGGGCATTAGAGACTACATGTAGTCCCAAAAAACTGCTTTGGAAATTTGGTCATTAAACCTTTAGGGACTACTTGTAGTCACTACAGTTATTGTTTGGTCAACTATAGTCAATATATGTAGTGACTATATGTAGTCCCTAAAGGTTTTGTCACAACAAAAAAATCCACGTGGCAAGTCAACGCAGTAGTCCCTATAACTAAATTTTGTAGTCCCGACAACTTATAGGGACGGAGTAGCAGGGACTACGCTAGCAGGGACTACATGTAGTCCCTAAAAACCTTTAGGGACTATAATCTGGCCTTTTAGGGACTACAACCGTAGTCCCTAAAAGCCATTTTTCTTGTAGTGAGGTCCAAATCATTCCTGATATCCCGGTATGAGTCTATCTTGGGTTTTAAGGCGACGTCTCATGACTAGCCATGTATGTATAGTATGTTTAGGAATGCAATACCGAGACTAGACGACGTACCGCATACGACCATTGCTCTTCATTACCTCTATTACGAATAGAATGCCAAACCTCACGAACAGAAGAGTGCTTGAAAGATCCATTATTCGATTTCCAAACAAGAGATGAAAACCGGCCAGTCTATTCATTAGGCCAAGTCCACGTATCACTCGTCACTACGTTAGCAATACGATCAGAATTTTTGTAACCTACATTAAAATAGCACGAGAAGTAACGTGGTTAATTAAAGGACAATAATCAGCCCACTTGGCATACCAAACAAAGGCTTTTATTCATCTCGAATTTTGAACCATATGTGGGGGCGAATAGACATAACTTCTGCCATCCCAAACTCACGCTACCCCTAACTTTAACATCCCAGAAACTCTGATCAATTAGCATGTACGAATGAATTCGATAGACATACAAAGACTCTTTATTATTGAAAATCTTCCAAATGTGAGAAGCCATCAAAGCAATATTAAAAATTTCAAGCTTACGGATACCTATACCTCCTTCCACCGTTGGCAAACAAACATCACGCCTAGCAACTTTAGCCTTACCATGTTCCATCTCACCTTGACACTACGAAAACCACACATCAATTGTTTAATGTCATCAATAATACCAACTCGGAGAATAAAGACGGGTGCCTAATAGATATGCATGGAAGAAATGACCGATACATAAAGTTGAAGTCTCCTTGAATGATAACCACTTATTCTTCCAATCCCCTATTATCTTTTGGACACAGCTCACCAAGCTCTCTAAGTAAAATCAAATTTACTTTCTGACACTTACGTTAGAAATCATATGTTATGTGTATTTGTTTAAACTACCAGTGCCATTACCAAATTAGTAATAAGAGGTCTTCAAGCAAAACAATTGCGATAATTAAGACAAGCATATGTATGTAAAAATGAATATTTACCTTAAATTATATTATCAAAGGTGTAATAGTAATATATTAATGGTGTAATTTATGTATATAGTGGTTTATGTATGATCTAATCTGATTATATATTGTTAGTAATTTGTGTGGAGTTACCACTATTAGATTTAGGGACTTTGACAAAGTTAGAATCGAACGAGGTTTAAATGAAACTTTTTATGCAAAAGCCTTACACGTGTCGCGAGGGTCTAAAACTGTTAAGTTTGATGGTAGATTATGTTAAACTATTTATTAAAGGCGCGTTTAGATGCTTGGGTGTTTGGATTAGCAAAATGAAAATGAGTGCATATGATTATAAAAACGACAGCCTGATTACTTTTGTGTAATGATGGGAACTGATCATTGTATTTCTAGAGATCCATTGGCTATGCTACTTGTTTTTTTAATGTTCTTAAGGCTTTAGTACACCTAATCCTCGACGCCACAATACAACCTTTTCTGTACGTGACCCTGTGAAGAAGTTCCAATCTTGTGTGCTTATATACATATTGCTTACTACTAATATAATCACTTTTATCTATAGTAATGGTTTTTCTTTGCAATAAATCTACACATATAATATTCTTGTATAAGGTGAGTAGTTATAATGGTGATTTGAGTCTTGAATATCATGTAGCAAGAAATGTTTGTTCTGCTCATTAGATTTATAGGAGAATTCAAAATATTAAAGACCAAAGTCGCATTTGGCAACATTCTTTTACTCTGTCAGGCTCATCTCCGGCGTGCTGACTATATAGCCAAGCAGCTGGCAATGGAAGACGCCCTCATGGCTTGAGAGGTTAGTTTTGGTGTGCCACTTGGATATAAATATGAAAATCATACTTATTTTTCTTACTACTAAACCCTTTGCATTATATAAAAGATGTCCATGACATGATGATCAGCAACATGTACAAATGGTAAGTTCCTCTACTTTTGAAGAAGATATAATTACATGGTGTATTCTCCTTTTAAGTAAAAAACATATACCGTCCAATTGATATCAAGTATTGTATAGGAAAAATGGAGATCTATCTTTTAAAGACATGGATGGACAAATAACACTCGTAAAGAATGAAAGAGTCCTGGACTTTTTCCCTGGGGAGGTATCAATCGATCGTATATTCAGGTCTTTAAAAAACCACTTGCTTTTCAACATATTTATTAGCATATTACATGTCATAAAATAGAAGATATGAATATTTTGCAGATGTTCAGGAAGCATATCAGGATATGGCACATTAAAGCGGATGGAATTGACTATACCAACCCTGAAGAGATCTGCAGACAAGAACTTTAATATTTTTATAATTTTATGATTAATTATTGTAATGATAATTCTATTTTCCGTTTTTATATTTTGAACAGCTTGAGTTATTGGTTGCAACTCTAATGGATCGTGATGCAATTGATGGTAAAGGTAGTGTCTCATTACTGGCAGAGTGCTCAAGTACTGTTGATGTTAATACAAGGTAATAATATATTTACTTAATTGATGCATCAAAGTCTAAAGATGATTAAACTAGCGTTATTCAAGGAACAAAGACTTGAAAAGTGTTTGAACGCCAGCACCCACCCAACCCGTTTATAATTACTCATTGTGACCCATTACTCAACTACTGACCGACACAGACATACTAACTTTTTTATTTCATTCACGTAGCTACTTTAATCTTTTTCTCTCATTCATGTAGTGAAGACAATCTTGGCCAAAAGGTAATCAACCTTTTCAGTCAAATAAACTACTATAGTTTAACCTTAGATCTTATGGTATGTGCTATGTTTAGGAGCTATAAAATAATGAGAACTAATTTGTGCTGCCAATTTAGTCCAGGAATTTTGAAAATTTGATGTGGTTTGTTCCTCTATCTTAGTAAAAGCTTAATACTTAGAAATTCATCATCATACAAAAATCTTCTATATCAGGTATGTGTAGTTGGAAGACCAAAAGTAGGCATGAAAGAAAGGTAACTATAAGCAACTATTATGGTTTATAAATATATCTTTATTACCTATTTAGTATCTTGATCCATTGTACTTGGTATTTTGGTTTGGGTTAATGACATGTCAAAAGCAACCTACTTTTCCTATTTATTCCTTTACATACAACTCAAAAACAAGTACACGAACAATACCCATTCAACTTCGTTTGTTTTGTGTAAATATCAGCAAATTGACCATTTTTACCTATAAATCCACGTCACGTGACACATGTACATGTCACGTCATTTTTTGTACCGTTGAGTTCCACATCAGCCACCTAATACAAATTATAAGTGTTCTTTCCAAATTGAAATACCTACAAACCCTAACACTTAAAACCCCCAAATTGAAACACGTACAATTGCATTAAATTAAAACATGTCTTCATTTTCTTCTAAAATAAAAAAAATGGGTCAATATCCCACTTATGTGACCGTAAAAGAACGCATTGCCGATAGCTACACAAACAAAGAAAGTTGGATGGGTATTAGCGGTATTTTTTATGTTTCGTATCTGATAAGAACAACGTACGATGCTATTACATGTCATTAATCTAAAGTTTTTAAGAAAAAAATCCCCGTATTTAGTTTTACCGGTGAGCCTGTTTGCCTGTATGGCCACGTAGCATACAGATAATAAAACTAATGACATCAATAAACCGTCTATTTTATAGCATCATTTATCCAATGTTATTAACCCATTTTGTATAGTTATTGCAAAGAATTGTTACTTAATCGTTTATATTTGAGAATTGCAGTAATTATGGAGTACTTGGTGAATATTAGCAAAAGGCGCGCATTCTGGAGCTTAAATAAAGATATTTTGAAGATTACTATTCTGAAGACCAATACGATGTATCCATCAAGGAAGATATGGCGTATCCATGCCTGCACTCACCAAAGACCACAAAGTAATGAAGCTCAATACACCGTATCCAGAAAATGTCAATACGTCGTATTGAAGATATAGTATGTGAATATTCTGGAAGATATCAAACGTGGTCCCTACTCCAAGAAATCCCAAATACGCCGTATCCAATCCTTGGATACGCCGTATCGAACTGACTTCCAGACCGGTTAGGAAGTAGAAAACTGCAGAAAACGAGGGTGTGTTATGGTGCTAAATAATTTTCTTGTGAGCACAAACTACAAAATGGCAATTTTCTGGGATGGAGGAAAAAGAGCAGGAGAGGGTCAAGCAACGGTTAGGCAATGTCCGGGATAGTGGAGGGGGTAGGGGCGTGAGGTAATACTTTCTTGTTGTTTCTTCAGTTTTTGGGACATTCTTAACTCGGTTTAGTGTACCTTGGCTAATAATTGCTCGTTGGGTATTTTAATGAATGACGTTTGAAAAGGCTAATACCTTTTTGTGGTATGTAGAATTTTTTATGGGAAGATTTGAAGGTTTGGTATTGTTGATATAGATTATTGGATTGTGATCGGGTTGGTTTTGGGATTGGTGTAATGTTTATAATGTGTTTATCTTGTTTACGGGGGATGTAGTTTGGAGGTAATATATGTATAGGACTTGTGTTTAGTAATAGTAATATAGAGGGTAAGATTTTGGTTATGAAATTTGTGGGTTTGTTATATAAATATAAAGATGAGGATATAAAGTTTTCAGAATGGAGTATTATATGTATGGTTAAGCGGTAGGGAGGAAAGAGTTAATTGGTGTGGGAATATGAGGTTTGGTCAGGTTGTATTGAAGGTGAACCTAGATATTTCAACTATTAACGTAGAGTCATTGATAGTTGGGACAAGTGACGACTAGTGTATAAATATCCCCCCCATTTAGTAGTAAGTAGTAAATCTCTATGACTAGGGTTTAACAAGATCACCTTTGCTTTATCCCTAATATAGATTATAATTAGCAAATATGGATCTATTATGCGGTGCTTTTATTAGGACAGAATTTAATGGTTCTAGGTCTTAGGAAGAAGTCTCGCCTAAGTCTTTATGAATGATAGCCACCCGAGAGAAGAAATTATTGCCCTAGATAACAACCAACGTCTAATTGGATTAAATAATGAATTAATACAGTTTTCTTATATAAGCTCGACCGCTCTTTTATCTTTCTGTTAATAGCTTGCGTGGTTAATAAGCGCTTGAATTGATTGTATCACCAACCATCCTGTGCAGTCCATCAGGCTGAAACCCCCCTTTTACCCTATTAGAATTAGAATTAGACAACATAGGTTTAGCATAGGTTTTGACATAGATGATTTAACATAGAGTATATAACCAAAATATAAAATAAATTGAGAGATTTAACCTCGCTTAAGTGTTCGACCAACTGACTTACCACGATTCTACCACCGACCGGGTACATTGCCCGTTAAAGTATTATTTTTGGTTAAATCGGAAAAATATAAATTTAAAACTTAAAACATCTTAAATATATACCACACAGCGACAACATCAAGTTTTTTGGCGCCGCTGCCAGGGAGTGAAAATTAATCTTGATTTTTATTTTTATGTTTTGGTTTTTAGATTAGATCTAACCTTTAGGAGTAGTATAAATTAGATTAGTGTATATTCTTGTATATTCTGTATATTTTTGTATATTTGTCTTTAATTGTTTGCTTATATATGTGTGTTTAATTGTTTGGGTATTTAATTATTTTTCTTAATACGTTGTTTTGGTCGATAACTGAGTATGGCGTATCCACTTCCATTGGATACGACGTATCTAACCTTCTGTCCAATACATCGTATCCAATTCAACTGATTAATACAGCGTATCCACTTCCATTGGATACGACATATCGATCATCTGTAACAGAAGCAAAACATAAGTTTTCATATCTAATTTCCGTGCTAAAATTTTTTCTATCCTAAAAGAGCCCATCCTACTAATTTTTTATCCTTTGTTTCAGGTAGTGCATGACAAGAAGTTCAACTAACAAACTATTCACACTTTACAAAGAACCTGAACGAGAATTTCGATCATTTAGGAGACACTTCAAGACACTAAGTCTTGACGAATTAAGATCGCCTGATTTCAATTTACTTTTTGACCAAGAATACTCAGAGGAAGAACTTGCGAAAACAATGGCGGAAACTATGGAGCAGTACATGAGCAAGACCCGAGCTGACTATGGATCGGGAGTTGCTAGGCCTAAAATTAAAGACAGAGATAACTTTGAACTAAAGGGTCAATTTCTCAAGGAACTATGTAATAACACCTTTTTTCCACGGTTCGATCATCAAGATGCGAACAAGAAGATAAAAAAAAAAAAAAAGAAGAAAAAAACTAAAACAAATAAAAAGGAAAGAAAATTAAGAAAAGAAAAAACAAAAAAATAAAAAAAAAAGAAAAAAAAACACATTGAGAAAGTTCTTGAGATCATGGATTTATTTCACATTCCTAATATTACTATAGACCAAGTGATGCTTAGAGCCTTCCCCATGTCCCTAACCGGAGCCGCAAGTCGTTGGCTAAGAAACAAACCAACTGGTTCGATTACAACCTGGGAAGATCTGAAGACTAAGTTTCTTAGCAAATATTGCCCACCTGCTTGTACTGCAAAGAAAATGGAGGAAATCAACAACTTTCAACAAGAGCCTGACGAAAACCTCTATCAAGCCTGGGAACGATTTAAAGAGCTATTGATGAAGTGTCCTCAACACTATTTAACGGAGATGCAGGAGGTAGTCTTGTTCTATAATGGATTGGATGTTCCAACTCGACAAATTCTTGATTCAAGAGGTGCCATACCATCAAAAACTGCCGCTGACGCAAAAATAGCCATCCAAGAAATGGCTGAATACTCTCAAAAATGGCACAATGGAACATCAAGAGTCAGAAGTACTGAAACTTCTGATGGATTAGCAGCAATACAAGCACAACTGAACAATCTTGGAAGAGAAATCAAAAAGGTAAATGAAAAAGTTTATGCTGCTCAAGTAGGATGTGAACAATGCAAAGGACCCTATTACACCAAAGATTGCCCACTCAAAGAGGAAGGAAAAACTCTTGAAGAAGCTTACTACACGCAATTTGGTGGACCTTTTCAAGGAGGGGGATATAGAGCAACAACTCCAGGGTACTATCAGAGGAACAACGCAAATCCTTCATACCAAGAGCGAAGGCAATCTATGGAAGATACCCTGAGCAAATTCATGAGTGAATCAACAAAGAGACACGAAGAAAATTCCAATTTGATTAAAGAAATCCGAGCTGCGACAGATGCTGCCATTAGGAACCAAGGAGCATCAATTAAGACTTTAGAAATTCAAATCGGTCAAATGAGCAAGGTACTACAGCAAAGAGGATTTAGAATCCGACCAAGCTCTACTGAAACAAACCCGAGAGACCAAGTCAAGTCGATCTCTACTACTATTGAAGCTGATTCATACTCAATACACCGTATTAGATCATCCCAATACGCCGTATCCACTGGACAGAATAGTACACTGTTGTACAAGTCAAGACAAACGACGGTTTCTTTTCCAAGTCGTTTGGATAATCATTACTGTGAAGAAGAAGAAGGGAACTATGGACCAAAATTTGTGGAAGCTTATGGAGCTTCACATATCAATGACACCATACCCCAAAAGGAGAAAGACCCACGGAGTTTCACTTTACCTTGCTATATTAATAATGTTTGTTTTGATAATGCCCTTGTTGACTTAGGAGCTAGTGTTAGTGTTATGCCTCTCTTGACCTACCTTAACTTATGATTAGGTGAATTAGCTCACACTAAGTTGACAGTCGAATTAGCAGATAGGACAGTGAAATATCCAAAAGGAATTGCTGAAAACGTACTAGTAAGAATTAGTAAATTTACTTTCCCCGTAGACTTTATAATTCTTGATATGCCTGAGGATATCAAAGTTCCCTTAATCCTCAGAAGACTATTTTTGTCTACCGCCCGTGCTATGATTGATGTTTACAAAAGAAAGATTACTTTAAGGGTCGAGGAAGAAAATATTATTTTCACAAGTGTTAAACCTTCTAGCAGTTTAATTAAGAGGGTCTACATGCTAAGTTTGAGAGAAAGAATGGAACTTGATTTAGAAGCTAGGCTTATGGGAGAGACTCTGGTGTTAAATAGATCATTAGACCCTTTCTTAGAAGATTACATTGAACTAAATGATCTAAATGAACCATTTGAACTTAGGAGAAATCAAGGTGATGATTTAATGCCCACCATTGAGGAAGGTGAGGTAATTGAGGAATTTAGAACTAGGGATGAAGATCTTGATACTAGAATTTATGATTACCCTAGTTATTGCGAAAATGATAAGAAAATTCACATAGACTATGCCCACAACTTAAAGTTTTCATGCATGATAGGATTTGAATTTACTCACGTCAACTTCTTCCCGTTATTGTACGTCAATGGGATGTCCAAAAAGTTTCATAACTCTATAATGAAAGATAAGATGGTGTACAAAGGGAATAACGTTGTAGGAACCTTAATGAATGTGCCTATTTTTGTTGGAACCTTTCTTGTTGTGACTGACTTTGCAGTTTTGGAAAATATGGATGCTTATCGTGATGAAGGAAATGGCGATGTTATTATTGGCGAACCGTTCTT